>ML834065.1:43590-58447 GCA_009831015.1 Picea engelmannii | reverse complement strand
TGCATGGCAAGATCATTGTGGGCTACATCCCTTGTTGTTATGGCTTTGCCAAGGATTGTTTTCAATATATGTCAATGGTACGAAAATATTTTGTATCTCTTGCTCGGGTCGAGCCAGTATCAAGGATCCAATGCATGCCAGTATCAAGGATCCAATGCATTAGCTCTGCATCAACCTGTACATCTGGGGTGTTCAACCACTCCTATCGAGCTTCATTCTCGATTATATCCATCTCTTCTCTCTCCTTTGGTCTAGTGTTGGCGTAGTAATTTGATTCAATAGTAGTAGCCTCCTGATGCACTATGGGACAAGGGAGAAATTGACAAGTGTCGCCTCGTCCTCGAGACCTGGACCTGTCCATCGAGCTCCTCTTGAAACTGAACACAACTTTGAAACGTCGACAGGGACACAATCAAGAATCAGTGATGCGCCTGTGAGAAATCCTAACTCTGTGAGAGCTTATGAAACCAAAAGAAATTGTTGGGTTAACATTCATCTTGTTATTCTTTAAACCCACCATTATCCTCTGTCCAGGCAGGTTCGTATGCCCTTCCAAAAAAAACGCCTTGAATGCCAATCTAGCACGTATGTTGGCAAGATTCAATTATTGAAGTGAATTGTCATCAAATGCATCACAGTAGAAGTACGAATCAGTAGGGTGAACCAGAAATGGGTCTAGTTCTTCATGTTTGAAACTTCACGGGTGTTGTTGAAGTCATTGCTTAAAGGGGCTTCCTTGTCGGCCATCTTAAGCCCAATTAAGGGCTTTAAATGCCCATTACTGCAATTCATTGAGAGGAGATCTGGTGGTGCCTTATGGCGCTTGGAAACCCGCAACAAGCATCTCCATATGGCTCGTGGTCTCAGTGGTGTGGTATTGGTTGCCAGCTTCCACCCGAATCGAGATGGGTTAATATGGTCATAATAAAGAAAAAAAAATTATATATATATTAGACAACTTTGATGTCCTTCGAATCAAATTTTTTTAGCATAGTGGATTAGCCTAATCGATTTAATCAAATTGTTTCAATGCAAAAACCATTTGGTTCAAATTTGGTGAAGTCCTGCGAGGCTACCAACGACTATTATATGACGGCAATTGAGTGGCTCTCCTTTCTGGTATTTTGAGGAAGAGGAAGGGATCACATGAAATTTTCCTTGGAAATATATTTAGATAGATAGATATTAATAATAACGTCCCTTCGGTTTCCCCGCGAGGACTTCTTTGGAAAAAATATATTACTAATAGCTCAAGGGGTTAGCTTAACTAGTTGTTGGGAATTTAGCTAGTTTTGTGCCAACAGAGGTACAAAAAA
Organism: Picea engelmannii; assembly: GCA_009831015.1. Taxonomy (NCBI): domain Eukaryota; kingdom Viridiplantae; phylum Streptophyta; class Pinopsida; order Pinales; family Pinaceae; genus Picea; species Picea engelmannii. The sequence goes on along the minus strand of ML834065.1, from coordinate 57,131 downwards.
AATATATGACTAATAGCTCAAGGGGTTAGCTTAACTAGTTGTTGGGAATTTAGCTAGTTTTGTGCCAACAGATGCACAATTTGAATCCCCCTAGGTTAAGTGCACTAATCTACTTGAGGGATTTATTGGGGATGTGATCCATAAATGTGAAATAATATCCCTTTAGTTTACTTGCGAAGTTTTCCTTGGAAAAAAGAATATATCATAAGAAAAATTATACAAGGAAAAAAAGAAGTGATGAGAAAAAGTATACATCATATGCTTTAAAGTTGTAATAAAATGAAAAGGCATACCCACCACTTGTACCAAGTGGATAAAGGAGTATCAACTCACTTATCAAGAAAATAAGGAGAGTATAAATTAACTTATCAAAAAGTAGGTGAGGAGGTGTGCAATTATTAGCTTATATTATATCATATATAATACAATTGGACCTAATTCTCCTAGGAGGTAACAAGTCCAAATCCAAAGGGGTAGGATATGTACACCTTTATATACTTTAGCAATCAAATCAGTGCACAGAGTACCTTGTCCCACAAACAAGGGGGTGTCTGGCTCGGCTATGACCTTAAAAATTAGATTTGTTTTTATTAAAATTTGGTTACAGGGGATGGGGAGGAGAAGAAATGAGGGATCTTCTATCGGAAATTATATTTGTGGAGTTAATAGAGTTTACAACTAAAAGACGTATTGAACCCCTATACCCATCCATATTTCACTAAGATCACAAGCTCATAAGGTCAGGTATTTGCAAAGAATCCCTAGGTTGGCAAGGAGGCACAGATTAAAGACTTGTTTGGGCAAGTGAAACCATTGCTAAGTAAAAGGTCAAGGACATGGTCAAACCTAAATCAATGATTTTCAAGTAATCTTCAAGTATCTTGCTTATCCCACATATTGAATTATTAACACTACTAATGGAATTATGAGGATTGTTTGCTGAATTGTAAGGATGGTTTATTGAACTATCAAGATTGTTTATGGAATTACAAAGATTGCTTATTAAATTATAAATCATGCTTGAAACTATTGGAATTATGTCATGGAAAATAGTTATTAGTTGTGAAGCTTGAAAGAAAATTCTCGATTTTGAATATGCTTCATATATAATGAAATTGTGCAATAGTTACCTTGGAATACCATTAAGTAATTTACATGTAATGGCAGAGGTGGTATCAAACAAAAAATTATAGTGAACTTAGACTAATGGGAGCTAACTTTACAATTAGGTAGGGCCAATATTAGAACTTGGACTCTACAAAATTCCAATCGGACAACGAGAAAGAAGAACCTACTACATAAAACCTCTCAAGGTACCACTAGACAAACTATTGTCAATATTGTTTTGGTATTTGCACCAAGCAATGCTTTGCAATGTAATTAAAAAAAAGCTAATATAAAATAAATTTGAAATCCAAAAAAACCTTATAATGGAAATATAAAAATAATAAAATAATGTCACACTATAGTAAATCAAATAGTATATAACCCAAAGGTTTAGCTCATCCGTTTATTATCAATATTGTTGAACCTTTAACTAATTCTATACCAGCAGGTGTTCAATTTGAATCCCCTAGACTATGTATACTAGTCTAAGTGCACTAGTAGATTCATTAGGGATGACATCTGCAAATGTGAATAAGTATACCTTACTTTTCTCCACCAAAATTTCATTTAAAAAAGATATCAAAAAATAAATAATAATAAAAGTATATCACCCACCTTAATAATGTTGCCCAACAAATAAATTAAACTAATAAATAATTAAAAATTAAAAGTCTAAATTCATTATAATAGTAAATTCATTATAAACATAACCATAAATAAATTATAAAATACAAGAACTTTGTATAATTTTTTCCTTTATTCTTAAAACATAGAATATACATTTAAAAAACAAACCTCTCTCCTTTTATATTGAAGTTTTATATAAAAGAATGCTACTTCAAAATAAAATAATTCTTTTATTTTTAATATATCTCGTCCCAGTTTTTTCAAAATATTTTCAACTTCATGTTTTTTAATAAATGTCTGTCAACTTTATATTCTTGAAAAAAAAAAAAAAACAATTTTATGTTTTTAAAATTTGTATTAACTTTTTTTAGTATTCTCTTCAAGCAATGGTGCCTTGATGTTGAGAAATGGGATCCGGTTTGAGAATGTTTAACCACAGTATCAAAATAACTTATAACTTAGCTCACTTTTTTTTCCTCATACCCCAACACAACCTATCGATTTTTTACGGTGTCATTACCTCACTTTTTTTAAATTCCTTTATATTTAAGGAGGGTATAAAACAAACATCTTCTATTCAAGGTTTATAGCAGTGGTTCACTATTGACATAATCATTTATAAAACTATAATCATCCATAAAACTATAAAAACTTCACTGACAAATAAGAAAGCGACACAAAATCATCGATAAAACTATAACAACTTCATTGAAAATATCTATAGTCCACTTTACCTTATCCATAAACATACTGTGCCATCCAGTGACAGTTCATTCCTACACTAATAATCAACAAAAATAACATGACTACAATCATAAGGAAAAACACAAAAACTGAAAACCAAAGAGGATTGATTTAATTATTCGACAACTCAGAAAGATGATGATGCAGTGTTTTTGTAGGACAAAAAACTTAAACTCATTCTGCGAAAGTATAAATAAGAGGAGATGATAAATCGTTCACGGGTGAAAATAAGGGTTACTTCATTTATTAGAAGAAAAAATCGTAATACACTAGAATTGATTCCCTTTATCCACAATTTACAAAAATGCCAATGCTGCAGTGCTTTGATGCATCCAACCCACAATTGCCCATTCATTTAAAAGCTGATAATACACTTTCAGTAATATTTTCAGTTAAGATACAATCCTCTATTCCCCAAATATCTCACAGTTAGCTCATCTTCTTGAAAACTTGGAGCACAAATAAACTAAGAAGAAGCATACTAATGCAAAGAGAACCACATAAATTACTTGGTTTGAACCATTCTGTATTATCTTCCTGTTTAGCCTTTTCATGTTGTTTTTAACCCCGGCTTGAGCTTTGATCATTGTCATTTGCTGTCACAAAAGAAAGAATTCAGATAAACCAGATGAACAATTCAGTCAGGTAAAATACACAAAGATTTCTGTAAGCTGTATAGAACTATTCATGCAAGGATCAGTTCATTTAAAATAATAAATACAAATTACGGTGCAATCCTTATATATTGACAATTCAGAGCTACATAAATGTGGCAATGCTTTTTGTGCATGTAGCTGAAGTCCTCCATAGAGAAAAAATGGCCTATGCAGTCCACACAAACTAGAACTTCGAGAAATTTCCCAGTGCAAAAGATACCTTGTATATTTGTTCAAAGAAGCAAATAATACAGACTATAGGAGAAACTTGAATATTTCACTGAATTAATGAGGTTAAGCTCCATGCAGGACAAGATAATTGAATAAGACAGCAAGGCAAAGGTTAAACTTAACTCTCAGAAAATAATAACATTGATTTAAAATGTCCTGTAAATCTAATATGGAAAGATAAAAATGCAAAACAAAAGTAAGCATCAGATTAAAATATCGACAACTTAAAACGTTACCAGCTGACTTAAGAAGTCATTCTGGAACTTGGCCTCTGACCCTATCTCCTGTGCCACCTGGATATCAAAAGCAAATCAGAAAAGAAATGCTCCAAGTAACTAAATAAAATCATGACTGCAATACAAGTTCTATGAAATTTGAATACCAAATTTTTGTCAAGGTTGAACCTTTCATCTTGGGATGCAATGCTTCATGTAACGTTTTGGTATCATTCCAATGCAAAAAGTAAGGCTTACAAAATTTGACAATCAGACACTCAACAAAATAACTATTTTTCCTACCAAAAAAACATATTAGCCACTATTGACAATGTCACCTGTATATGTCAACTGTATGAAGTAAGTTTCACTCTAAGACAGATCACAACTCAAAATATACGTTTTAAGACACTGATTTTTTTCACTGCTACAACAATACCTAAGAAGAGATGTTGCACAATACCTAATGCATTATCTTAACATCTTTAAGGATAGCAAAAACTTGCATTATCTTAATTGTAATATTATTATATTTATCATTCATGTTTATGCCATGTGGTGAATTTTAAAAAAATATATATATTTTAATATTTATTATTTTCTATATATATATTATTTCCATCCCGTGAAGAAATCGGTGGTGCGCTCTAGCCATCCCGGAAATTCGTTCCACCATCTCCAAATCCAGTGCAACATACGTTTCAACTATTCTCAATACCCATTGGTATTCACCTTTCCTAGTGGCTTCACCTATCCTCGGTGGCATCACCCAATGTATAGGTGGAAAATACACTAACTTCACCCTTTTCTGTAGGTGGCTTCACCCACACCTTATTCAAGTAGAACCTATCTCATCACAATAGTAATAATTTCCTTCCAACTCTTATACAGGTGCAACTACCAACCTTGTATCAGCTTAATGGTTATATTCACAAGTTGGAAAATATGTTTCATAGGAACACCAGCTATCTGCTCCTGTGCAGGTATACCTACAAGCCTCCATCATTGCAATCGTCAATTCCATAAGTTGGAAAATAACATCAACCTCCAACAAACAAATGCATTTGATAGTTTGTATATTCCTTGAGCACTTTGAACATGCCCAGACTAGTGGCTCACCAGCCGTGCTCACTACTACCAGATTGTTGTCAAAAAGAATATTTTTTCATTTAACGCTTTCGATCTGTTAACACAGGATATGTTCATACAAATTAGAGTGTTCATGTGAATATTCAGGATCAGGTTGGACTTCTCCTAAGTCCTCTGGATCAATTCGGGGCATTGACGGTACGTGGACATTGTAGGCGGGTGAATTCAACATTATAAAATTCACCATTTGGCATCGATGGTTGCAGAGCCTTATTCAAGCCAGACTTTAGTTCAGAGTTGTATAGTATGAGTCGAGGAGATCAGTATTCCAGAGAGGGGCAGCGCATGTGCTATTTTTAGCAAGTAGTTCAGGGTTCCATAGATATTTTTAGCAGGTTTTTTCCTTGTGGATCGGATTCAAATTCATATTTTGGAGGATAAATGGGAAGTTGAGGACAGTCAGATGGGCACATTCAGAATCTTGAATCAGTTATTTTTAGCAGTTTCTATTTTTAGAAATTTGATCCTTTTTCAGTAGTTGATGACTATTTTGGGTACCCATTATTAAGTTCTTCAACTGGGCACCTTCAGATATTCAAAATTCACAATGTTGAAAAAATTATATTTTTCAAAATTCTCTTCATTGAAATCTTAAAATGGATTTGGATATACCCTTTTGGGAGACCTGCACATGGTTCCATTTTTGTGAAATTCCAAGATGCCTTAGGCCTTGATCAAAGCCTGTCAAACTTGATCAAACCTAGGTCTAAAAAAGAGACTTTTTGTGTTTTCAGTGACAATCACATCTTTGGATACCCAATATTGAGTACAGCATGGGAGGGATATCTGGTGGTAATCCCAACACTCAAAATTTACATTCAGATTTTGGAGGATGCATGGGAGGTTGAAGACAGTCAGATGGGCACTTCCAGAATCTTGAATCATCTATTTTTAACAGTTTCTATTTTTAGAAACTTGATCCTTTTTCAGCAGCAGATCATTATTTAGGGTGCCAACTATTAAGTTCTTCAACTGGGCACCTTCAGATTTTCAAAATTCACCATCATGAAAAAATTATATTTTTCAAAATTCTCTTTCTTGAAATCTCAAAGTGGATTTGGATACCTTTTTCGGAGATCTCCACATGGTTCCATTTTTTTGAAATTCAAAGATGTTTTAGACCTTGATCAAAGCCGGTGAAACTTGGTCAAACCTAGGTCTAAAAAGAGACTTTTTGTGTTTTCAGTGATAATCACATTTTTGGGTACCCAATATTGGGTACAAGATGGGAGGGAAATCTGGTGGTAGTCTTGAAAATTTTATATTTTTCAAAATTCTCTTTCTCGAAATCTGAAAGTGGATTTGTATACCCTTTTGGGAGATCTGCACATGGTTCCATTTTTGGGAAATTCCAAGATGTTTTAGGCCTTGATCAAAGCCGGTCAAACTTAGTTAGACATAGGTCTAAAAAGAGACTTTTTGTGTTTTCAGTGATAATCACATTTTTCGATATCCAATATTGAGTACAGCATGGGAGGGTTATGTTGATTCTAGAAGCAGCGTTCACCCCAGCATTCCATGTGTCATATCGTTATCTTGAGCTAGACATGCAGGGCACTCCCTTTGATCTTGTTTTTGGATCTGTAAGTTTTAAACCTATGAAGTAAAGCAATGCATATAGATTCTTAAGCAAAACAGAAATTTATCAATGAATCATACACTTAGTTCATAGAGATTTACACTGGAAACCCTTCACCGTGAGAAAAGTAAAACCAGCCTTCCTTGGTGCCACACTTCTCAATTCTTCATTGTTTTAATTTCACCATTCACAATATACAATATATACAAAATTTTAGGTATTCTGGAGCTACCAAAACCCTAATCCCTTAATCCGGAATTAATTTAGAAAACCACTAAAAATCTTACGCACCCCCCACACACACGTGCAAAGAATATAACACATACCCAACAAGATCCTGCTTTATGCATGTACACCCAACAGAAGGGTTTTGCTTTCTTTAGCCTCGTTTTCAAACTTCAGATGGGATACATTTTTACAACAATTAAGGGACTTTTCTTGGACTAATTTAGGAATGCCCTTTGTGTCATTATGGACTAAATAGTGTTAGAAAATAATAGGTGTGCTCGTTTAACCATAGGCAATATAGGTTGAAGCCACCCAACCATAGGTTGAAGCCACCCCCGAGCACCTTAACCTTGACAGAGAGAATAATTTTGGAAGCAAACCCTATGTCCAAATGCCAATCAAGGTAGCGTTCTCTAGAGCTAGCCTACCAAGCAGAAAGTCCAAACCATAACCAAGAGAAAGTCCAAGCCTAAAACCAAAAATACTAGTTGCAGTAGCTGCAACTACAACTACTCTCCAAACTTACGCACTTACTGAATTTCTGCAGTTGCGCGTTGTGTGTCAAAATGAGCTCTAGCATCCTGTATTTATACTGCTCTTCCTTAGCTGTCTGGGCTGACTTCTCTTTCTGGAGGCTAAAAACTCAATATTAATTATTTTCTTTAGCCGACTTGTCTTCAAGGGTTATGTCCAATGCTTTAGGGTTTCTTCTTGCTTCCCGGAATATTCTATTCTTGTCAGGGTTACACGTGGAGTTTTAATACCTCCCGCAGCTAACATAATATCAAGACTCCCTCCTAGCTAGGGAGGTATTTAAAGGTAATGGTCTTGAGCACAAACATACCATTCAACCGGTAGCATCATCATAGCCACACAGGCTATCTCATGATCAAATCACGAGCACCATAATCACTATCAGTATCATCTGATAGCATCAATTGTATCATCCCTCAAAGCCATACTCCATCTGAGTAATTAGGCATGATGTTGGATAACTCACTCACTCCGCAGAGTGATACAAGAACCATTCTTCTAATCCAAACATATGTCTTAGAAGAATAACTATTCCAACATATGCTGGAAGCCACGCCATGGGCTACAAGGACTATTCTTCTAATCCAAACATACGTCCTAGAAGAATAAATGTGTTAAGACCATTTTTTGCCTGGAGAATGTATGTCCACCAGCACACTGACTATCCATCTAGTTGATAATCATTTCCAACACTACTAACAGTTTTCATGGCAATCAGAACAATGCCATTCATCACGGAGAATATAATGCTTCTTCTTCTTCTTCTTTTTGGACTTCATCATGGAGAATATAATGCTTGATCTCAATGTACTTTGGTCTGTCATGGAACATTGGTTTTCTCTGAAGGCTTGATATAGATATGATCATTACAATATATCATGGTCGAATTCAGCACTTATGTTTCCTGCTAGCTCATGACATCGTGGCAAGGCTCAAACTGAAACATATCCAAGTAGCACTTCTTCTGTCATCATGAGAGTTTGTCGTGGATTAGCAATCCATCATCCCAAACTTCTGAGTAACTATTCTGATACACTATCTTTGTCATAGAAAGTTTTCACCACGCTTTTGTTGTATATGAGATACTATGCATCAAGTTGTTTGAATCCATACAAGGTCTTCTTATAGTTGCATACATGGGTCTCTTTCTGGTATAAGCTTCTTTCTCACTTGCTTTATTGAGAAGAACGATCTTTTACATGTAAATTCTAATCCATGGATACTACAAGAGGTATATCTGGAACAAGTTGTTGTCATAGTCTTCTCCCTCCTTCTAGAAGAACCTCTAAATCTTGCAATGCTTCCATTCATAAGTCTTTTTTCACATTTTCTTACATACATTGTTCTTTATCATAACTTCCATTTCTTCTGCTCGATTGCTTCTTAGTGAGTTCAAACCAAGTTGGTAGTCTTGTGATTCTCGGTATAATAATTGGTTGTTCTTGCTTTTCTTTCTTTCTTGGAATCTTCATGTTCTTCCTCGTGTCTCTCTTTAGCTCTTGGGTCCATGGAGTCTTCTATATGCCCTGAAGATTCCAACTTCTTCCTTTCATCATAGGATCATGGATGTAGATGGACAACCAAGGATACTTTAAAGATTCTTTTCAGTGATAATTACATTTTTGGGTACATGGTCAAATATTTTATAATTTTCAATGGATCATATCATTTTAGGATTAGCTCCCTCCTAATCCTTGCTTCATACATGAATGCATGCTTTTCTTTTGGAATTTTGTAATCAGCTCTCTCTGTCTAAGAGAGTCCACGCTTTTGTCTGTATCCTTATTGCCTTTTGCAAAGTGTCACAAGTCTTTTTTTAATTTCCTCTTGATTGTTAACTTCTTTATGTTTTGACTTCTTCTGGGTCTCTTCAGGTTTGATTATGATTTCGACTTATTTGGCAGATGTTACTTATATAATAGCTTCCACAAGAATTGTTACCAAGGATTGTCAATATACTTCATCTTTTCATGTGTATTGCTTGACTTATAGTCATCGTGATAGCAATCCTTATCTTGTCATTCTTCCATAGGTATTGTTTCACTTGAACATCTTATCTTCTAAGAAATAGATATGCATGATATGTACAGAAACTATGTAAACATGGTATGTACAAGAACTTTGAAGAATATCGTTACCTTGACTTAGAAGAAGAAATCTTGCTTCATCTTGTTTGACTTTCTTTGAGGGTTCCTTTTCTTCAGCAAATGTTGTTTCGTGTGTTTCCTTCCTTTTCTTTAACTTGTGACAGTGATTCTTGTAGTGACCATATTTTCAACAGTTGAAGCATTGTATTTTTGACAAATACTTTTCTTGATTTGGTTTCTTCCTTGAGTCAAACTTCTTCTTATTTCTAAATTTCTTGAACTTTGTTGTGAGGTTTGATCATCATCTTTCCTTTGGAATTTCTCTTTTGCGTTAATCCTTGATTCTTCTTGTGCACAGCAAGTCCAAAGTTCTTCAAATGTGGGATACTTCTTTCTTGTGTTCATGCTTGCGGCAACTGCATCCCATGCCTTGGGAAGGCCATTGAGTACTATATTTACCAGTTCCTTTTCTAAAATGATTTCTTCAATAGCTTGTAGTTGATCTCTTAACTAAGAGATTCTTACCAAGTATGATGTTATGTTGTCATCATCATTCATTTTCATGTCACAGAGCTCATTCTTCAAACTCATTACTTGTMCAATGTTTTTGACTGAGAAGAGGTTAGTTAGGGCATCATACATCTTCTTAGATGAGTCAAGATGAGAGATGTAGGGTATCAAGTGGTCTTTTACAGAGTCCACTATGATACTCATGGCATTGATGTCATTGTTCTTGAACTTCTCCATAACTGCGACGTTCCGAGGTTCCTTCTCTTTTCCTTCTTCAAACTGTGGTTCCACGATCTTTCCTTTCACAATATCCAACACTTTATTCTTGGCAAGGATGAGATCAATCCTTCTATTCCATGCTTTGAAGTTAGAAGCCCCTTCTAGCTTGTTTTCAAACTTCATAGAGTAAGTCATGGTTGTCAACCTTTGACTTTGACCAAAAACTCAAACTTGTCGTCTTAGCTTGCTGAGAGTACCAGGAGGTGCGCTAGGTTAGGGCGCAATAGGCTATCCATAAATTAGGTCAATCTCTTCACTTAAGGTGCCTTAACAAAAGAGCTAGGGTTTCGTTGCTGCAGCAAAAACTTTGACTGCAACTACAACTGAGAAAAATTCTCCCAATCTATCTTCCAGCGGTTAGACTGTCCAAAGATAGTGTGGGACCATAACCTGATAGAAAATAATAGGTGTGCTCATTTAACCATAGACAATATAGCAATATTGTCACCCAACCATAGGCCGAAGCCACCCCCGAGCACCTTAACCTTGACAGAGAGAATAATTCTGGAAGCAAACCCTAGGTCCAAACGGCAACCAAGGTAGTGTACCACTCTTCAAAGCTAGCGTACCAAGCAGAAAGTCCAAACCATAACCAAGAGAAAGTCCAAGCCTAAAACCGAAAATACTTGCTGCAGTAGCTGCAACTGCAGCTACTCTCCAAACTTGCGCACTTACTGAATTTCTGCAGTTGCGAGCTGTGTGTGTCCAAATGAGCTCTAGCGCCCTGTATTTATACTGCTCTTCCTTAGCTGTCTGGGCCAACTTCTCTTTCTAGAGGCCAAAAACTCAATATTAATTATTTTCTTTAGCCGACTTGTCTTCTAGGGTTATGTCCAATGCTTTAGGGTTTCTTCTTGCTTCCCAAAATATTCTATTATTGTCAGGGTTACACGTGGAGGTTTAATACCTCCCGCAGCTACCATAATATCAACAATCCCTCCTAGCTAGGGAGGTATTTAAAGGTAATGGTCTTGAGCACAAACATACCATTCAACCAGTATCATCATCATAGCCACACAGGTTATCTCATGATCAAATCACGAGCACCATCATCACTATCAGTATCATCTGATAGCATCAATTGTATCATCTCTCAAAGCCATACTCCATCTGAGTAATCAGGCATGATGTCGGATAAGTCACTCACTCCACAGAGTGATACAAGAACCATTCTTCTAATCCGGACATATGTCTTAGAAGAAAAACTATTCCAACAGATGTTGGAAGCCACACCATGGGCTACAAGGACTATTCTTCTAATCCAGACATACATCCTAGAAGAATAAATGTCCTAGACCATTTTTTGCCTGGAGAATGTCTGTCCACCAGCACACTGACTATCCATCTAGCTAATAATCATTTCCAACACTACTGATAGTCTTCATGGCAATCAAAACAATGTCATTCAATAGGACACAACTGTGTTTATCCATAGTAGTACACAACTACTATCCAGTGGTACACAACCACACCAAGTAGCACACGACTACCTAACTAGTGACGCATAGTCACAACCAGTGGAACACTTCCACCACAGTAGCATACATCTATTGTCGAGAGACATGCAGTCTCCACAACAATCATATCATCTGATATCAACCTGCATAAAACAATATCATGATATAAACCGAGTCATCTAGGCCATTCTTCCACTCACATCTGTGAGATCTGGAAGAGCATCTATCCTCTGAAAGTAAAACATCAGCCATGGGCTATCTAGAGTCTAGACTATTCTTCTCAAACACATAAGAATAATTGTCCCTAATTTCTGAGCCTGGACCATTCACCTAACTGGGCCATTCTTCCGACACTAATCATAGTGCAACCTAATTGGACCATAAGCCTAGCTATCTCCCCAACCATCGATAATGGATCCAAAGCATGTAAAGACTTTAAAAACTTTTGACAATTGTTGATTTCGGTTGTGACTTGGTGCAATTCAGGCTACGAGGAAGGAGAGGAAGGCCATCATATTACGATTGTTCAATCAGCATGTCTTAGAATATCAGAAGATTCTGAGATTAATAAAAAAAAAACTCACCGGTCATAGCTTCTGCTATTTACCAAGAACATGCCCTCGGTAGCCTTCATCGAAAAACTTTCTTTTGTCAATCAACCAATAGGAGCTCTAAATTTCTTTTGTCGATCAACCAATAGGAGCTCTAAATCTTTCATGTGGATGACACATAATACTGATCCTTAACAAGAAAGGCTTAGGTAAGGTACCCACCATCATTCTAGGTTAATTTAACTTGATTTTCTTCTTGAAGGATTTCATTAGGTGTATTCAACAAAAGAAGAGCGCTGCACCACTTGATCAATGCTTTTTGTAGGTTCAGAAAACTGATAACATTGCAATCTTTGATCAAGAAAGCAATCAGCACACCTTTTAAATCACTTCTCATGCAATCAACCACTATAATTTTCAGACTGTCTTGTTCTTTTCAAACTAAGTATTTTGAGTTTGTTGAAGAGATGGAGGCTAGACATATTTTTCTCTTCCACAGAATAGATATCAATTCAAGTTCAGGTACAGATGAGATGTGGGGCCTTCAACATTTCTTCAGACTTTTAAAAAATTATCATTCATATTTAAAGCATGGTATGCCCAAAGAAAAAAAAATGTATCAAACATACCATTACCTCCTCTAAAACTCTGTTTCTTTTCTGTCTGAATTCGGTCTCTTTTTCACTTCAGATCTACAACGATCTGCTTTAGATCTGTACTTTGAATTTCCTCAGTCTTAGGATAGGTCTGCAATTTTCCTTTGACCTGTAGTGGCTGTGGTTAGTGCTGGAGATAGTTTCTAGAAAAATTAGGTCTTTTTATTCCTGTAGAATGTCATCCTCGAGCTGCCTCAAGAATTTATCTAGATCTGAAATTGAATTGCCCAAAACAGGGCTGGGAAATGTTGTTGGTAATGTCCATAAGGGCTTGGACCAGCTCCTATAATCAGCCCAGATCTTTTGTTCAATACTCTCAGATTTGACTTGGACCTGTGGCTGCCTCAGTCTTAGAACAGGCCGAGTTCTAGAGTCTTAGATGAGTAATGATGGAGTCATACTGTAAACAAGATAAAACAAGCTAACTGTTGATCTGCAAAAACAATCCCTTAGGTGTGAATCTAGGCAGGCTCAAAAGTCTGCCGCTAATGAGCTCTTTTCACGCCCTATGCTCTGATACCATGTTAGATTTTAGGGAAAAAATAGCAAACAGTGCTATCTTTTTAATTCTGTGCACTAATGAAAATGTATATCAGCACTTGAAACAATAACTTAAGTAAATTAAACATAGACATTGAGATCTAAACATGCAGTAAATAATTCTGAACATAAAAAAAAAAAAATTAATGTAAAAATAAGTGCAGATTTCAAATAATAATTCTGAGCTTTACCTTTAGCCAATCAAGGATGTTCCTGACATATGGGTGCTGTCCTCTTTAATATGCTCAGAAAATTAGCTTAAAGATCATGGATCAAAACTCAAGGGTTTTGATCTCTACCATGATATTAGGTAGACAGTTTTGCCAAGGAGGACTACATACAGAGCTGAAGCAAACACCCAAAACAAACTGTCCAAACTGAACTGTAATTT
>ML834064.1:111595-128242 GCA_009831015.1 Picea engelmannii | reverse complement strand
AATTCATCCATAATATTGCAATATTGCAATGAGACATACTAATATGGAATTCAAGCATAATAACCAACCCTTATCAACCATAGTTACATCACAATCTTATTTAATATTGAAATTGAACTCTTAATACTTAAATATGACATAAAATGGAAGTTAACCAAACCAAAACATTACAATGTAACATAATATTTAAGTTAACCCCCTCATATCATAGTATTTCATAATAAAAAAAATCATTTAACTCAGTCATAATCACTCACTCTAACTATAACGTACCCAACCTCTAGCTAAGGTAAATTGTGTGCGAAATACACATTAAATTAAGATTTTCTACTTAATAAATTTCTCATAACTTAAGAGCTACATATCACACACATATTTGACCATTTGTTTGATACCACAACTCTAAATGCATCTACAACATAAGGAAAACCATGAATGCAACTATCCAAGTAGATAGAAAAATACCCAGCATTCATTTAAACCATTTACATGAGATAATAACATAAGAACAAAACATAAACACTTATCAGTTAATAATTAACCAATTGGTTGTGCACGGAGGATGAAATTCCCAGAAATAGGTGGTATTGTTCCTTTTATCTCAACAACAGGCCACCCCTGAGCTAAGGCTATGAGTCCAAAAGGAGATCTAGCTCTCTGGCTATCTACTCTCCACACATAGTAGCCCCCAAACCTAGGTTCTACTCCTACAATAGTTCCAATCCACCAACTCTCTCTTCCCCACAACCTACACTACCCAAGGAATGTACCCCCTTCAATGCTTATAGTCCCTCGAGTTGTACCACTCATTTATTAGGGCCTCTAGTGTACTCGGTTGGCCATGAATCTCTCAGTTGGGGATTCTATGAACTCTTAGCTGCTTCAGGAGTTCTCACAATAGCCTTCACAAGGCTCTAGATTCATTTCCTCAACATAAAAATGTACTATAGGATTACAACCCATTTCATAGGAACATAAGCCTCTTCCTTAGCATAACCACATCTAAACAATGGTTGCCTTAAATCACAACATGTCTGGTGCTCTTCCCAACACTTATCTCCTCTCTTGTTTTCCACAATCTGAATGTAAAACTTGTCTATCTTCTCCATACGAATTTCCCTTCTTCTCCCTTGTTTTCTTGACTCCCACTCTTCTCAAAGATGATTGTACTTCATCCCATGCTCCCCAATAACTATAGGATGTGACTTATCACACCCACCCTATTACATGATTCAAATGATTGGATTTGGGAACACTCAACAATGGATATACAATTATACATAATGCTAATAATTTCAGGAATGTGGGTTGGATTAATACCCATGAATAATCCCCCCTTAGACCCCCCCTCTCTCTTGTGGAATCATACCCCCCCATTCATTCTTTATCCCTTTCATTCTACATCTAATGATTACTATTTTGATTAATTATTCAATGCACATAATATACAATTTGTCTCCTGGACACATTAAATCAATACGATCTCTTTGCCCTAACACATCAACTCACCAACCTAATTCACATTTATAAAATTACATTATAATTCACAGGGACTAAAACCAAGGATGTTACATTCCCCTCCCCCTTATTTTTGCACTATCCTTAGTGCACAACACCCTTCGTTGTACATACAATTACAATTCTAGGATATCTGGCCTTTAATCAACATATAGGCTCTCTGGCCTAATATCACATAGGCATTCCAACCTAAATATAAATGCATAGGCACTTTGGCCCTAAAACCATAAATACATAGGTGCTTCACCCCCCGAAAATCATAAATACATTGGCGCTCTAGCCCCAAAACATATATACATAGGAACCCTGACCCAAAACATATATATGCATAGGAATTTCAACCCAAAATATATACATAAACCACTGGCATTCTCCTATAGATATCCCAATTTCTACTATATCTCTTCCTCTTGACCTTCCCAACCCAAGGAATGTACCTCTTCACTACTCACAGTCCATTAAGTATCTCATTCGTTTATTAGGGTTGACCCAAGGAATGACCCCCTTTTGTAACTTTACCCAGCTAAATCGAAGAACATTACTTGCACAAAATACACATAAATATGAATTTTTTTTGATAACTAAATTCTTGTAGCTTATTAACTACAAATTATACATAGATTTAACTATTTTTTGATACCATATAAATAAATTCATTTGCAACATTAAAAATGATCATGAAAGTCATGCCCCCACTGAGACAAACCAAACACACAACATCCTTTATACTGCAAGTGAAAACTATTGAGAGTGTGTGTGCAATGAGATTTGTATTGCGTGTGGAAAATATTCCCAGTGCGCATGAAAATCCGAGCACCACGTTGGAATATCCTTACCGATACTAATAATATAGATTAATAGATACATTTAAACCTTCAATTATGAAAAACATGACAATTATTCTCAAACAATTATCCATACTAGTAAAAAAGGTTGATGCAACTAATAATTTCACCACAACAACAAATAATTCATCCACATGCACATAGTAAAATGCAAAATAGTTAAACTCATACATTAAATAAGGAAAATAAATAAACACTTATCTTTTTAAAACAATTGTGCAACTATCTTATTGGGAAGGAATTTCCACCCAACCATAGACTCATTGTTACCAATTTCAATAGAAAGTCACCCTCGAGTTGGGGCTAGGAATTCACAATAAAAGGGTATCTCTCATAGTCCTCTCACAACTAAATATCCCACAACCCACTGATATTCTCCTACAACTATCTTGAATTTCCTCCAACTCTCTTCTTATAGACCTTCCTAGCCCAAGGAATGTACCCCTTCACTGCTCTCAATCCATTAGGCTTCCCATTCATTTATCAGGATCTCTTTGGCACATGAAACTAGGAATCTCTCTACTCGGAACTCAAGGAACTCACTACCAGAAAAACTACCAGCAACAAAAACAAACACTTTTTGTTACAATGAAACTCACAAAAGAGTTCACTCTTCATGCTTGACAACCAGACTCTTTAATCTTCAGTTCCAAATCACTCCAAAATGATTCAGGATGCTCCAAAATTTCCCAGCCTTCTTGCTCTATCTCCAACTCTCTTTTTCTCTCATCCCTCCTTGTTGTTCATGTGAAACTTATTCTATCAAAAACTTCTTGTAATTTCCCATACAAATTCCCTCTCCTTTGTCTTTTTTTCTTAACTCACACAATTCCCCAAGTTGATTGTACTCAACCCCCATCCTTTGAATAACTGTGGGATGTGACTTTTGTTATAGCGAGATTTGCCTCACCCTATGCAATATTGCACAAAGGCCTTTTCCCATTTCCCTGTGTAGACTTATCATCCCTGTTTGTAAAATCCAGAGATAAAAATACATATTTTCCCACATGTATGCATCTTTCCTACTATACAAAATGCGTATATGGAGGCTGCTCCACTACAACTTGCGTACATCGAGATTTGTGTTAGAAAATGAAAATTAATGTCGGGTTTCCATGTCATGACAAGAGATCTATGATCCTTGGCCTTCCATATACTGGAAATGTTCTGACTCGTCCCTTCAGTTCCATTTTGAAGGCTATAAATGGGCCAATTTTGAGCTATGGAAAAAAGGAGAAAATAATTCAACTGTGAGAGCAAATTTACTCTAGAGAAGTTATTTACTTCATATTAAGTCTACATCCCTTTGTCCTTTAAGTCTGAACACAGTGTCCAGCCTCCAAGCTCTTCCTTTATTGATCGAGAACCTCATTTCTTCTCTATTATGAGCCTACCTTTGGTGGAGGATTGAAGTGGTGGAAGCCCAACTAGAAGGAACTTAGTTTCTCGGTTTCGAACCATGCCGACATGGAAGTCTGTAACATTTTCACTTCTGTTGATCATATATTAATAGAAATACTCTTTTCCCATCCAATTTATATCTTGAAAATATTTGAATTATTATTCCATGGGTGTATTTGTCATGTTTATTAATGGATTATGCTATTGAATGTGATAACATCATTTATTATCATGATATGCTTGCTTTCCTTGGTTTTTGAGGACTAGTTGTAGGTATATTTCTCTGGGTCAAGTTCTCAATGGTGGACTTCATTGAATGTCTAGATGAGGTAGGCCTTTTATCTTTTCTTGATAGCATATTTGTTTTCATAGCATACTTGAGAAGAGAGTTTATTTCTGTAGTCATTTCCTTCTATTGTGGTTTACCCTAGCCATAGAGAGATTTTCCCTGTAACAGAATTGATGACCATACTGGGGACTGAATCTTCTTTCTTAGGGTTTGGAGTACTTTTCTTCTTATATTTCTCTCATTCCTATTGTGTTTCTTGTCGCATCATTGCTTAACAACCTCTATTCACTCTGGGTCTGAGTTTTCAGCCTTCTCCCTTTCCTGGCCTTGTTTTTTGAAACATATACACGCTTTTTTCCTTGACAAACGTGTATATACATAGGTTGTCCCTCTACAAGGTGCGTATATACAATATGTTTTTCTTAAATAGTCATGTACATCAAATTTTCTTGATTGTTTGATTGGTCTGGTGATTTTTGGGTGGAATTTGAGGTTTGTTGAGCCTTCTTGGGTCTCTATAGTGCCTGTTGAGTGCTTGTGGGATGACAGGAAACCTGTCTTTGGTTGAATTTATGGGAAAATTCTTTCTCATCATATTTTCATTTTGATTGTCCTTGTACATTGGGCTAGGTGTTTTATTGCTTGGTATCCTGCTTGAGTTTTTTCTTTCTATACACAATAGAGTTTATATATCAAGTTTCTTTTTAGTCCATGCATTTTCATTTTTATTATATTGAAAATAAAAAAATATTAGGCATTTTTCATTGCTTGGCATTTTGGTCTTTGATTCCTTGTCATTATCTTAGTGCATGTAATGAAAGATTTCATTTTTACTTCAGGATTGCAGAGTTGAAATTTAAAATTGCATTTCTTATTAGAAGCATATTATTCATTGAAAGTTAAGGTTAGGAATTTGCATTATTTTCATATTTACTTTTCTTGTAGAGTCATAACATCATGAGTTTCACTACCATACCTTTTTGAGTAATCACAACCACTAAAATTAATGCTATAATTTAAAATTGATTAGTCACAATTTTATTTTCTAGGGTGCACAAACTAGCTTAGGATTTAGTGCCTTGGAATAGGATTTAGTGAGTAAAATTCTCCAAGGAAATTGGATCAATATATGTGTCTGAAACAAGGAGTGGAGAAATCCATTATATAATTGGTAAGATCAGAAGGCTCCACTCACACCAGAGTTAATCATGAGGTCACGTGAAGTCGGTTGAAGGGATATCCCCCTGATACCTTCTTAGCGTCAGAGATATTTCTGGGGATCTATTCGTATATGGGGATCTTGCTAGTGCCTTTACCTCCATGAGAGGTGGTACTTTCAATATTTCAGGCTTTTCTACCTTGCCCATACGGTGGACCTGACTTATGACTGCTCGCATGTGAATCAATTATACAGTGGTTTATTAGTTTCTTGACTTAGGTGTCTCATAGGTTACTTGCAGGGATTATTCTGCAGGTACCTTGGGTCAGATAAGGGTCGGAAAACACACAACCTTTATGGAGGATTACCTCTCCAGGGGATCTGACCAACTGGTTGTTTTTTCCACGAGGGCCCTTATAACTTATTATGTTACCTTCGATCTTTAGTAAGGAGTCTCAGGCCCCTCCTGGGTGAGGCATACCTTCTTTAGGGAGGGAGGCCACTCTCAGCCACTTTACCCCATTTGTGTGCATATTGGAATTTTGAATTTTGGTGTGCTCTGTGATTACTAGTTGGCCTTAGGAGTTTGTCACTGATTTTTCATTATCATGGATAGTGGAGTTCCTTCATATCCCTCATTTGTTGCTACCCTCTCCTCCATGATGTTTATTCATTTCATGGGGGAAAATCCACCCACTTTTCATAATGGTGTACAAAAATATGACCCTCTATCCACGCCTTAGGTCTCTATCGATTTTCCTGTTGATGTGCCTTCACCCTTGCAATCCTCTCCCTGGTCCACTTATATGAATCCTAACATTGGATCTAGGGGCACCATGGCCCTAATGCCTATTTCTTATCTTGATATGAGTTATGTCTCTCAAAAAAAATTCACAGAGGGAGGTTGGAACCTCCCTTCTTATGGATCCAGTCCTAGATATGCTCTTTCAGGAGCTAATACTCAAATGGTTGTTTATTATACTCAATACACCCATTCCTTATATCCTTCGTTTGTCATGTCAGTTCCTTCTAAAACTTTTCCCATGACAGGTCCTCATGTATCCCCGGGTATTTCATATGGGAAGCATCAGTCTTACAGTTTAGGATACCCTCTTCACGAAACCCCTTCACAAGGGGACAACTTATATCCTCACTTAAATAGTCCTTATCATATTCATGTCTCTTCACAGAATTCAGTGATGATGCCCGTTCAAACCTCATTGAATCAATTAAACAAAGGATATTACCTTTCGGACTGGGACAGGGGGTAAACCAGGACCCCTCCTAGCCTGTAATGTTTCAAAGTGAATCTTTCCTTGGAACTTGGTACCAAATGTCGCCACCCATCACTAGTCCAGTCACTGTCAGTTACACTAGAGCTCCACCACCAACCTTTTCCAGTCATGTTGGTGAAGGGTTGATGACCTCTACAATTAATGTTGACAACCCACACCCAATCGTTGTTAGTCATGATGGGAGCATCACTCTAGTCACCACGAGTCATATCGATGTCACATCTCCAAAATCTATGCATCATGTAGGATATGACTCTCTCACCTCTGCCAGTCATGTTGAGAGCATGTCACCAACTATTGGGAATGACATTGGGGGTATCGAGAAGCTTAGACGCCTCAGACGTAATCCTAAATTCCTTTGCAAGACTTGTGAAGGAGATCATCTTACTTGTTTGTGTCCGACTACTGCTGGGATACAATAAGTGTGGGGGTCACCTAAGGGCCCTATGGATTTTGAGTTGTTTGTGGTTTCCCCACATCCCATTTCTCCTTTGATTGAAATGACAGTAATGTCGCTGCAATCATCTCCTGACCACACCCCCGATGTCGAAGGTAGTGTGCCCCCTATCCCTATTATCATGGATCCTCTTCAACCTAGAATTGAAGAAGTGGTCGTACCAATGAGATATATGGTCAATCCTACTCTCCTTGTGGAGAGTGATGCATCCTTCAATAATGTCATCACCATCCATAATCCTACACCTTCTGAATGAGAGAGAGTTCTACTTTCCCCAAGTCCTCTCCCTCTAAGTTTTGAGGAGATCACTTTCGATTGATACGGTCTTGTGGGGTATCCAATGCCCCTACCTATGTCCTTTCCAGTAAGGGACATTATCCGATATATCACCAAGACTATATTCTCCGTTGGTGCTTTATCTTGCTCGAATTAGAGAGCTTTGGGTTTTCCCAAGCTTATGTCGCTTATTCGTAAGATACTGAATTTTCGTAGAAGTTTTGCACGGGAACCTTGCCCCCTCCCCCCCATGACTTTCCACCTAGACTCTCCCAAACGAGTCTGAGTTAATCTCTTTTCTGACTCATTCAAAAAGGGAAAATATTTTTGAGTGATTTGTCCCTTTTACACTCGTTAAATTGGACTTGAAAGGTCGTGAGTCTTAGTTAAGCTCTTTTATGACACATTTTCAAAAAGCGAAAAGATTGTCGAGTGAACTTATCTCTTTCACACTCATAAGTTGAATTTGAAAGGATGTCTATTTGGCACAAGTTTATCCCTTTTTCACACCAAATAGACTAAGAGTCATAAAAAAAAGGACATTTTTTGGCGTTAAGTTGTGATTGCATCTCATTCCCTTGCTTGCAGTATTGAGCATATAGTCATTTCTCTCTTTGCATTATAAATCATTTTCCTCAACAATTTTTTCATCCTCAACCAAGCACAACCTTGTTTATATCCTTTGTAATTTGACACCCTATACCTAGGAGGGAACATTCCCCCGAGTTTCCATCTCCCACATGCATTTCCTTGCATTGAGCATAGGTATGTTCCATCGCTGGAACTTTTTTTTCTTACTTGCGACACTTGTTTCCTCCTCTGTATCATAACATTCATTTTTTATGAAAAAAAAAAAAAGACAGGCAGGAAGGGAGTATTATCTTGTATTGGCAACAATTGTGTCACCTTTGAACATAGCACAAAATTATTTGAGTCCATTCATCATCATAATTTTGGGATTAGCATGGCCTTAGTAAGTTGAGCTCATTATAGAGTCTTCTCTACAGACTAGTTACTCTTCCAGTCCCTATAGAGAGTTTCATTTATGCCTCCTACATCTCATGGTTTCATCATTGGGTCTATGCTATCAGAGTCCTCCATATGTCTCATGCCCTTGTTCAAAGGAAGTCTATCAACCTGTGTCGACCACTTCTTAGAACTCTTGACTTTACATGTTGGTCATACCCTTAGTTTGTCTCAGAATCACATGATATTGGAGTCCTATCATGCACCCTGGTCCTACTTTAATCATTGGTAGGTAACCTTGAACCCAACAGTCGACACTTCATCATTGGTCATTGAATGGGTGGTTTCCCTTATGTTCGATGAAAAGACATCTATTCACACATTGGGATTCATGCAGTGTCTTGGATGCCATTAGAATTATTGGTGGTTTCCTCACCTTTGTCAACAGTTTTCATCATTGGTTGCTATTTAGAGAGTATTTTTAGTGTACCAATTCCACTTGGAACATGAAAAATATGCACAGGGTCACTAGTTCATGAACTTGTTCTACGTTTGATTTCCACCAAATCATGAAGCTCCTACTTTGTACCTCGGGTTGACTGATGAGAGATGCATCAATGCTCTCCTTTCAATTGGTCTCCTTCCATCGAATTCAACTCATTTATTTTGAAAATGGGACCTAGAGTCTTATGAGTACCTTGAGGCTTCCATTCACTAGTGGCAGGTTCTCTCGCCATCAACAGTTGGGAATACATCAATGTCTCTTGATTGATGGATTCTTTAGGTGTTCGACACCAGCTCCTTTATTCACACTTGTAAGAATGTACTCGATGCCTTGATACCTAATTTCATTATCGATAGTTTGTCTCGCATTTGTTAACGATATACATCAATGACTGATAATCAAACAATCTCTCGTTGTGTTCGACCTCAAATCCTTTATTCAATGATGTAGAAATGCACCCTTGGTAGATTGTGTAGAAGAATTGAATACGCCAATAAGTATCCATAGCTTTCCTGAGTTCTTGCTTCCTTTTCATTGGACCAATACCTATATGACTTCAGAGATCATGGGAGATTAGATTGTACTCCATTGTATATAGATATCTTCAGATTGGTTTTGAGACTGGTTCCACTCGGCCTTGTTCGTGACTATGATATCTATTGGCATGTAACTGCATTTGTATTTGTCTATTCATGGCCACAGGCACTTGTTTGGTATATTTTCACATGGATATGCAATGTAATTATATTGGCAGCCATGTATGCAAAGTCAGTACATAATGTACTGAGCAACTAGTTCATCTAGTTGGTTCCCCACCACTCCACTTCTGGGTTGTTTATAATATATTTCGGCCATCACAGATACTCCTCTAACCTCACACATTAGGGGGCATCTGTTATAGAAATATTTTCCTCACCCTATGCAATCTTGCACATAAGGCATTTTCCCATTTCCCTATGCAGAATAATCATCCCTGTTTGTAAAATCAAGAGATAAAAATACATATTTTTCCACATGTATGCATCTTGCTTACTATACAACATGTGTATATGTACGTTGCTCCACTACTGCTTGCGCACATCAGGATTTGTGCCAGAAAATGAAAATTAATGCCAGGTTTCCATGTCACGAGAGGAGATCTATGATCCTTGGCCTTCCATATACTGGAAATGTTCCGACTCGACCCTTCAATTCCATCTTGAAGGCTATAAATGGGCCAATTCCAAGCTATGGAAAAAAGTAGAAAAGAATTCAACTTTGAGAGAAAAGTTACTCTATAGAAATTATTTACTTCATATTGAGTCTGCATCCCTTTGTCCTTTAAGTCTGAACACAGTGTTCAGCCCCCAAGCTCTTCCTTTATTGATTGATAACCTCATTGCTTCTCTATTATGAGCTTTCCTTTGGTTGAGGATTGAAGTGGTGGAGGCCCATCTGAAAGGAAATTAGTTTCTCAGTTCCAAAACGTGTCGACACGGAAGTCTATAACATTTTCACTTATGTTCATATATTAATAGAAATACTCTTTTTCCATCTAATTGATATCTTGAAAATATTTGAATTATTATTCCATGGGCATATTTGTCATGTTTATTAATGGATTATGCTATTGAATTTGCTAACATAATTTATTATCACCATATGATTGCTTTGCTTGGTTGTTGATGACTAGTTGCAGGTATATTTGTTTGGGTCAAGTGCTCAACGATGGACTTCATCGAATGTCTGGACGAGGTAGGCCTTTTATCTGGTCTTGATAGCATATTTGTTTTCATAACATACTTGAGAAGAGACTTGATTTTTATAGTCATTTATGTCTATTTTGGTTTACCCTAGACATAGAGAGATTTTCCTTGTAACAACTTCTCACACCCACTCTCTTACACGAGTTTAATGATTGGACTCTCATACACTCAAACACAAAGTTAGAATTTATCCCCAATGATCATAAAATTCAAGAAATTGAGTTGAATCAATAACCAAAATTAATTCCCCCCTTAGATCCCTCTTAGACACTCTCTTCTATTATGAAAAAATCCAGCCCCCATCTTTGTCCATATTCCCAACAACCGATATCACATTTTGTTTATTTAAGAATAGAAATACAAATTCACATATTACATCGCTTGGCCATAACCACATTCATATATACATTATGCATAAATTAAACTGGAGATGTTACATCCCCCCTCCCCTACAATTGTGCATCATCCTCAGTGCACAACACCATGTTGAATACATATACAAATTTACATTACATTACAATATTTAGAAATTTTTTTTTTTTATGCAATTTTATCCTCCTACATTAGTGCCAACCAAAATCTCATATTCTCCCAACTTGTTGACCCAAGGGATTTTCCCCCTTGATTGTTCCCATTCCATCAGGTTGCACCATTATTTTATTAGGGCTATCAACGTAGGTGACCACAATTATGAGATGTTTTTCCAGTACTCTAGTTGCCCAAAAATGGAGTCTTGCATTTTCAATTTCTATTTCTGATCCAGATTTTATGAGAAGAACAAAATGAATAAGAATATTAACAGGTTATTAACAAAAACTAACACAGATACAGTAAAACTGGTTTTCTATTCAATAACAAAATAAGTTGAAACTGTAAAATGCAACGAAAACAAGCTTGCTGGAATGGTGGTGGCTTATCTCTGAGAAGAGATGTGACGACAGCGTGCATTCGCAAGAAGAAGGTTACAATGAGGCTCTGAAGGCATTTTTTAAATAATAAAGAATTCCCAAAACCCTAGACATCCAAAAACCTAACCCTAGGAGATGAAGCACCAAAAGTCATGTGGGCCCCGTTTGGGTAAGTTAGTACATCAACTTCCCGGGGTCGTAACTTTTGCATACGATCTCCATTTTAGGCGTGTGATAATCCATAGGAAAGGTATCGTCGAGGAGATTCATTTTGGGGGATCAATCATGAATTTATCTATTATTGAGTATCTCGATCTTGAAAAGCCTTCATTTAGGCCCTCAAAATGGCCCCAAAAGTTAAAACTGCTCAAAATAGTAAATTGCCAAAATTGTCAGAAAATTGTTTTGAGCCAGTTGGAAATGGTAGGTGGCCACCGATATCCATATGGATCAATCCTCCCTCCTTATGAAGAAATGGTCTCCATTGCATTGAGGTCCCCCATCATCTGAGGAAATTTATGCTGAGTTTGGCTCCGGGTGAGCCACTTGCCTTGGTGTAGGAGTTGCCTTGCTTTGACGACTCGATAAAGCTGGATCCTTTGTTGTTGAGTGCCCTTGACCTGTCTGTCCACAATATGATCATTGGATGCCTATTGTATGAATTCGGGGTTGATCTCTGTTGGTGTTATATTTTCTTCTACTTCTGAGGTGTCCAATAATGGTGCGAAACAAGGGTGAAGGAGATCCACGTTGAACATTGGGTGCAGGCCAAGGAAAGGAGAAATGTTGAGTTCAAAAAAATTATCCCCCATGGCCTTGGTGATAGTGTATGGCCCATAACAAAGTGGGTGAATCTTCTGATGGGGTCCTGTAGGGAGTTCTTTCTGCAATTGAAACCAAACTTTTTCGCCCACCTGAAACTTATGTGGCACCCAATGTTGATCATGGTGTTGTTTGTACTTATCATTGGACTTCTGTAGGATATCCTAAACCTGTTGGTGGATGTGTTGGATCTGCTGAATGAATCAGGTGGCTTTGTCAGCTTCAGTTGGAGCAAGAGATGAGTCAATCGAGGTGACTGCAAGGGGAAGTGCAACATCTATGGGACCCAATGGTTGGAATCCAAACCCCACTTGAAAGGGGCTGTGGCTGGTTGAGCTATGCAAGGCTTGGTTGTAACTATGCTAGACATAGGGAAGGCTCTCATCCCATGTTCGAGGGTGCTTTGAATTATACATGCGAAGGATATGCACAATAATTTGATTTACAACCTCGGTTTGGCCATCTGTCTGGGTGTGGAAGGTTGTGGATTTGGTGAGCTTGGTGTCCAGCAGTGACCAGAGGCTCGACCAAAATGTGCTGAGAAATCGACTATCCTAATTTGAGACAATGGTTTGTGGGATTCCAAAAATGTACCTAGACTCATTCAAAGAAGAGATTGGCAGTGGCCTCTGTTGTGATGCTCTTATTGTAGGAAACCAAAATCTCCATCTTAGAAAAGTGATCAACAACTACAAAACATATTAATTTCCCCTCTTGGTGGACAGGAGGCTCGACATATAGTCCATTGAGATGGATTCCCATGGCCTGTTAAGAGTAGGAAGAGGGGTGTACATGCCCTGTTTCTTAGTGGTCGGTTTGGAAATAGTGCAAGCAGTGCAGGACCTGATATACTTGTTGGCCTCATGTTGAAGTTTCGGCCAATAGAAATGTTTTTGTAGCATCGCCACTGACTTTTCTATGCCAAAGTGTCCTTCCACCTGACTGTAGTGGGCTTCCCAGATCATCTTTGCTCGCTCACTTGATGGAACACATATATGGCCTAAACGACACAACAACCCATCCTGAAGATGGAAATTATCGACAACTACATTTGCACCCAACATTTGGTAGGTGGTGGCTAATTCAGGGTCTGTCTCATAGAGTTGGGGTCATCTAGGTGTCTCATGGCTGCAAAAGTCTAGCATCGTGGTGAGTGCTACGACTGGCGGTTTGCTGAGGCAATCAATGATGTGATTAGTGCTTCCTGTTTTATACTTGATGTTGAGGTGGAATTGCTGCAAGTATGTGGACCAATTTTGATGGAGGTCATTCTGCAATTTTCCCTGTGTCTGCAGGAACTGCAATGGCTTATTATTAGTGTGGATGATTGTCTCCTTCCAAAGAATCTAATGTCTCCACTAGTGGCATGCTTGCACAATGGAGTACATTTATTTATCATAAGTAGGGTACTTACGGACAGTATCTGATAGTGTCTCACTATGATAGGCCACGGGGTTGTCGTGTTGAGTGAGAATGGTGCCCACGACATAGTCTGAAGCATCTGTCTCCATCTCAAAGGGATGTTGTAGGTCTGGTAGTGAAAGTACTAGGGTTGAGCACAAGCGTTGCTTCAAATCATTGAACGCTTGATGTTGGGACCGGCCCCACAAAAATCTCTCCTTACCGCCACCCCTGTTTATTTGGCTGAGGGCCCATGTAATATGGGAGAATCCCAACATGAACCTGTGGTAGAAATTGGCAAGGCCCAAGAATCTCTCAAGATCAATGAGTATTGTTGGGGCTGGCAAGTCACGACTGACTTGGATCTTGGCTGGATCCACATGTACGCCATGCTAATCAATGATGTAGCCCAGGTAATGGACCCTGTCCATGCCGAAGGATCATTTTTCCAAGTTGGTGTATAGCTTGTGCTACCGTAGGGTGGGTAGAACCTATTTAATATGCTTCAAGTGTTCGGCCCAAGTCTTGTTGTAAATTATAATGCCATTCAGATACACCACCACAAAATTATTGGTGAATGGTCATAGGATATCGTCCATCATTCTCATGAAAGTGGCTGGGGCATTTTTCAAACCAAAGGGCATGACCAACCATCCAAAAATGCCTAACTTTGAATTGAAGGTGGTATTCCATACATCTATTTGTTCTATCGAGACCTTGTGGTAGACAAAATTCAGATCAATATTACTAAAGTATTTGGACCCCGTGAGTTGATCAAGGAGGTCATCGATTCAGGGAATCGAGTACCGGTTTCTGACTATGATTTTATTTAGAAATTGGTAATCAATACAGAGTCGCCAGGTTCCATCTTTCTTCTATACCAACATGATTGGGCTCCCACAAAGTGATGATCTAGGGAAGATGTGTCCCTTGTGGAGCAATTCTTGGATCTGTCGCTTGATCTCCTCATTCTCTAACAAAGAGCAATGATAGATTGGCCCATTGGGCAGCGATGTGATGAGGGTTATATAAATGGGGTGCTAGACTTGGCAGTGCAGAGTTACCCTTGTAGGTGAGGAGAAGATATCCGAGTATTCTTCCACAACCTTGTCTACTTGCTTCTGTTGTGTGGAGAGGTCGGTCGTAGAGACCCTGGATGTGGCTGTGATCTTTCTCTTATTCTGAGATTGAATCATGAAGAAGACAAACTTCCCTGTTTGAGAGATGACCTTCCTTCATTGCTTAGCATAGATCAAGGAAATAACACTAGGTAGGACTTCCTTAGGTATCTTGTACAATTTCCTGTTCAAAGTAATAATAACACTACGAGGCCTAGACTCATATACAACATGAAGTTTCCATAAATAAGTCTTGCCCAAAATAACATCACAAACTTTGAGAGAAGAAACATCACACAATACCTCATCTTTGAAGGGCTTGATGTCGTATGACAGTTGACACTGTTGGATGATGTAGAGATCGCTTGCTTGGCAGAGCCATCCAATGGTGTAGGGTTTTGGGTGCAGCATTGTTGGCAGGGCCAGCCACTTGACGACCTCTGCTGAGATGAGGTTCTTCTGGCTACCACTATCAATGATGAAGTGCAGGAGGGTGCCTTTTACCCACATATGTAAATGGAAGAGGCACTCTCCTTATTCTGGCTCCTCTGGTTCACCAAGCTAGAGCTTGGTGGTAGCAATGGTGGCCCTAGGTTCTGCGTCAATAATCTATCTTCCTCTTTCTAGTTCTGGCTCAAAGTCAGAATCTGAATCTGATTCAGAGGCTTTCACTTTGTCCACTTGTGACTTCTTTGAGCGGCAATCAACAGTGTTATGCCAAGGGATATTATGGAAGTCGCACCACTTCCTGGTATCTTTCTTTGTATTTCTGGTGTTCTTCTTTGCTTGTAGCTTGGACTGGTTGTCCTGATACTGTCCATATTTTCTTTGTCCTTTGTTCGGTGGGTTGGGGATGCCCTTTCCTAGATTTTGTTGTGCGGGGTTCCCAGAACCAAATTACCACGTCTTTTGTTTGAGCATCTGCTCGATTTTGATGGCATATCGGTAGGCCGCACCCAAGGATGAGATGTCCAAAAATTTCATTTCGGTCTAGATGTATCTATGCAGAGCACCACGATACTTGAGCACCATATTTCTCTCTGAATCTTTGATACCCAACTTGGTGCACAACGTATGGAATATATTTGTGAAATCTAGCACTGCTTGGTCTATTTCTTGTTGCAGTGTGGTCCATTTGGTATATAGGTAGTCATAACTTCCGACAGGGTAGTATTGTTCCTTAATAGCATCCCTGAAGGATTCCCAGGTGGCCATGACTAAAAATAATGAGGCTTCCTCTGTTTCCTTTTGCTCACAGAAAGTTTCCCACCAATCTTTGACATGGGGAATGACTTTGAGGAGTGAAAAAGTAATCTTTTCTCTATTCGAAAAGTTATGGATAGAAAAATACCCTTCTAGTAGATTCAACCAGTTCTCTATAGCATTTGCGTCTATCTGACCTTTAAATATAGGAATATTGAAGTTTATTTCTATGTTTAAGGAGGAAGAACCTCTATTCGAAGAGGATGCATCACCTATTGGTAGTCGTCAAAGGATTTGTGTGAAACTATCCATCATCTCGTTCCTTTGTTGCATGAGGGCTTCCTCAATCAATAGTTTGAAAGGATCTCCTGTCCTGTCATATTTCTTTTCTCCTGCCATGGGAGGTCACTTGGGCATGCAATAGCTTCTGTCCTCAAGAGGAACAAGCTAAAGTACCAACTTGATCCGGATTTATGTAAGAACACAATGAAATACAGAAATACACATAAACGCAGAGATGCAGCAGAAATAAGACTTCATTTCATTAATGACTGAAAAATGCTTACAGACAGAATGTAAATAAACTAGCTAAGGCACTGGTAGCTTATCTCTGAGAAGAGATGTGTCTGCTACTCGCATCCATCATAAGATGATTACAATGAGGCTCTAGAGGCCTTTTTACAATAGACGAGAATGCCAAAAGTCATAGACATCCAAAAACCTAACCCTAGGAGATGAA
>ML834064.1:85263-105985 GCA_009831015.1 Picea engelmannii | reverse complement strand
CGATCTCCAAAAACCTTCATTTAGGCCCTCAAAATGGCCTCGGAAGTTAAACCTGCTAAAAATAGTAAATTGCCAAAATTGCCAGAAAACTGTTTTGAGCCAGTCGGAAAAGGTGGGTGGCCACCAATATCCACCTGGATCACAACTCTTTTTATAATAGATATACAATAAAAATGGTTTTCTATTCAATAACGAAATAAGCTGAAACTGTAAAATGCAGTGGAAACAAGTTTGTCGGAATGGTGGCGGCTTATCTCTGAGAAGAGATGTGACGAAAGCATGCATTTGAAAGAAGAAGGTTACAATGAGGCTCTAAAGGCATTTTTACAATAAGAAATAATTCCCAAAACCCTAGACATCCAAAAACCTAATCCTAGGAGATGAAGCACCAAAATTCATGTGGGCCCCGTTTGGGTAAGTTAGTACATCAATTTCTCGGGGTCATAACTTTTGCATATGATCTCTGTTTTAAGCGTGTTATAGCCTGTTAGAAAGGTATCGTAGAGTAGATTAATTTTGGGGGCTCAACCATTCCTTCAACTATCATTGAGGAGCTCGATCCAGAAAAACCTTCATTTAGGCCCTCAAAATGGCCCTGGAAGTTAAAACTGCTAAAAATAGTAAAATGCCAAAATTGTCAGAAAACTATTTTGAGATAGTTGGAAATGGTGGGTGGCCACCGATATCCATATGGATCAATACAGATTCCTTATGAAGCAATGGTATCCATTTCATTGAGGTCCCCCATTAAATGAGGAAATTTCTGCTGAATTTGGCCCCGGGTGAGCCACTTGCCTTGGTGAAGAAGCTGCCCTGCTTTGACGAATCGATAAAGATGGATCCTTTGTTGTCAAGTGCCCTTGATCTGTCTATCCAAAATATAATCATTGTATGCATTTTGTATGTAATCAGGGTTGAGCTATGTTGGTGTTATCTGTTCTGCTACTTCTGAGGTGTCCAATAATGGTGGGAAATAAGGGCGAAGGAGATCCACGTTGAACACTGGGTGCGGGCCAAGGAAAGGAGGAATGTTGAGTTCAAGATAATTATCCCCCACAGCCTTGGTGATAGTGTATGGCCCATAACGGAGTGGGAAAATCTTTTGATGGGGTCCTGTAAGGCATTCTTTCTGCAAGTGCAACCAAACTTTGTCACCCACCTGAAACTTATGTGACACCCGATGTTGATCATGGTGTTGTTTATACTTGTCATTGAACTTCTATAGGATATCCTAAACCTATTGGCGAATGTGCTGGATCCACTCAATTTACTAGGTGGATTTGTCAGCTTTAGTTGGAGCAGGAGATGAGTTGTTCAAGGTGACCGCAAGGGGAAGTGTAACATCTATGGGAGCCAATGGTTGGAATCCCAACCCCACTTGAAAGGGGCTGTGTCCAGTTGAGCTATGTAGCGCTTGATTGTAACTATGTTGGACATAGGGAAGGCTCTCATCCCATGTGTGAGGGTTCTTTGAATTATACATGTGAAGGAAATGCACAATCATTTGATTTACAACCTCGGTTTAGCCATCTATTTAGGGGTGGAAGGCCATGGATTTGGTGAGCTTGGTGTCCAATAGTGACCAGAGGATCGAAAAAAATGTGTTGAGAAATTGACTATCCTGATCTAAGACAATGGTTTGTGGGATTCCAAAATTTACCCAGACTCATTCAAAGAAGATCTTGGCAGTGGCCTCTGCTGTGATTCTCTTCTTGTAGGCAACCAGAATCGCCATCTTAGAAAAGTGATCAACAACCACAAAAACATAGTCATTTCCCAGCTTGGTGGACAGGAGGCCCGACATGTAGTCCATTGAGATGGATTCTCATGGCCTATCTAGAGTAGAGAAAGGGGTGTATAGGCCCTGTTTCTTAGTGGTCAGTTTAGTAATAATGCAAGCAGTGCAGGACCTAATATACTTGTTGACCTCCTATCAAAGTTTCGGCCAATAGAGATGTTTTTATAGCATCGCCACTATATTTTCGATGTCGAAGTGTCCTGCCACTTGACTGTAGTGGGATTCCTAGATCAGCTTCGCTTTCTCACTTGATGGAACACATATATGGACTAGATGACACAACAACCCATCCTGAAGATGGAAATTATCGACAATTGTGTTTGCACCCAACATTTGGTAGGTGTTGGTGAAGTCAGGGTCTCTCTCATAGATTTGGGGCCATCCAGCTGTTTCATGGTTGCAAGAGTCTAGCACCGTGGTGAGTGCAGTGACTGGCAGTCTGCTGAGGTAATCAGTGAAGCGATTGGTGCTTCCTATTTTATACTTGATGTTGTGGTGGAATTGTTGCAAGTGTGTGGACCACTTTTGATGGTGGTCATTCTGCAATTTTCCCTATGTCTGTAGGAACTGCAGTGGCTTCAGATCCATGTGGATGAATGTCTCCTTCCCAAGAATGTAATGTCTCCATTGGCGACATGCTTGCATAATGGAGTACATTTATTTGTCGTAAGTATGGTACTTACAAACAATATCTTACAATGTCTCACTATGATAGGCAACATGGTGGTTATGATGAGTGAGAACAATGCCCATGACATAGTCTGAAGCATCTATCTCGATCTCAAAGGGATGTTGCAAGTATGGTAGTGAAAGTATTGGGGCTGAGCACAAGAGTTGCTTCAAATCATCGAACACTTGTTGTTGGGACCAACCCCATGCAAATTTCGCCTTACCACCACCCCTGTTTATTTGGCTGAGGGCCCGTGCAATATGGGAGAATACCAACACGAACCTGCAGTAGAAATTGGCAAGGCCCAAGAAGCTCCAAATCTCAATGAGTGTTGTTGGGAATGGCCAATCATGGATGACTTGGATCTTGGTTGGATCCACATGCATGCCATGCTGATCAATGATGTAGCCCAGGTAATGGACCTTGTCCATGATGAAGGAGCATTTTTCCAAGTTGATGTATAGATTGTGCTGCCACAAAGTGTGCAGAACCTGCTGAATATGCTGCAAGTGTTCGGCCCAAGTCTTGTTGTAAATTAGAATGTCATCCAGATACACCAATACAAAAGTATTGGTGAATGGTCACAGGATATCGTCCATCATCCTCATGAAAGTGGATGGAGAATTTGTCAAACCAAAGGGCATGAACAACCATTCAAAAAGGCCTTCCTTTGAATTGAAGGAAATCTTCCATACATCTGTCTGTTCTATCGGGACCTGGTGGTAGCCATACTTCATATAAATCTTACTAAAGTATTTGTCCCCCATGAGTTGATCAAGGAGGTCATCAATTCAGGGAATTGGGTACCGGTTTCTGACTGTGATTTTATTTAGAGCCCTTTAATCAATATAAAGTCACCAGGTTATATATTTCTTCTATACCATCACAATTGGGCTCCCACAAGGTGATGATTTAGGGAAAATGTGCCCCTTGTGGAGTAGTTATTGGATCTATCGCTTGATCTACTCATTCTCTAACAAAGAGAGAAAATAGACTAGCCCATTGGGCAGTGGTGCATCGGGGGTTAGATCAAGGGGTGTTTGACCTGTTAGTGCAGAGGTACCCCTGTAGTTGAGAAGAAGATATCTGAGTATTCTTCCATGACCTTATCTACTTGCTTCTGCTGTGTGGAGAGGTCGACCACAGAGACCTTGGATGTGGCTGTGATCTTTCTCTTATTTTGAGAGTGAATCATGAAGAAGACAAACTTACCCATATGAGAGATGATCTTGTTGCATTTCTTAGTAGAGATCAAGGAAATAGCACTAGGTGGGACTGCCTCAGGTATCCTATACAATTTCCTGTTCAAAGTAATAATAACACTATGAGGCCTAGACTCATATAAAACATGAAGTTTCCATAAATAAGGTTGGCCCAAAAGAACATCACAAAATTCGAGAGGAGCAACATCACACAATACCTCATCTTTGAAGGGCTTGATGTCGTACAACAGTCGACACTATTGGTTGACGCAGAGATTGATTCCTTGGCAGAGCCATCTAATGGTGTAGGGTTGTGGGTGCAACGTTGTTGGCAGGGCCAACTGCTTGAAGACCTCTGTTGAGATGAGGTTCTTCTGGCTACCGCTATCAACGATGAAGTGCAGTGGGGTGCCTTTTACCCACATCTATGAATGGAAGAGGCACTCTCCTTCTTCTAGCTCGTCTGGTTCACCAGGATGGAGATTGGTGGTAGCAATGGTGGCCCTGTGTTCCACATCAATGATCCATCTTCCCCTTTCTGGTTCTGGCTCGGAGTCAGAATTTTCATTTGATTCATAGGCTTTCACTTCGGCCACCAGCGATTGCTTTGAGTGACAGTCAACAGTGTTATTCCAGGGGCTCTTATGGAAGTCGCACCAATTCCTGATATCTTTATTTGTCTTTCTGGTGTCCTTATTTTCTGGTAGCTTGGACTAGTTTTCTTGATAATATCCATATTTTCTTTGTCCTTTGTTCAATGGGTTGGGACAGTCTTTTTCTGGATTTTGTTGTGAGGGGTTCCCAAGCCCAAATTTCTGGGTCTTTTATTTAAGCTTCTGCTCGATTTTGACAGCATATCGGTTGGCCGTGCCTAAGGATGTGATGTCCAAAAATTCCATTTCAATATGGATGTATCTATGCAAAGCACCATGATACTTGAGCACCAGATGTCTCTCTAAATCTTTGATACCCAACTTGGTGCACAAGGTATGGAAAATATTTGTGAAATCTGGCATTGCTTGGTCTCTTTCTTGTCGCAGTGTGGTCCATTTGGTATGCAGGTCGTCATAACTTATGACGTGGTAGTATTGTTCCTTAATAGCATCCCTGAAGGATTTCTAGGTGGCCATGACTGAAAATAATGAGGTTTCCTCTTTTTCCTTTTTCTCACAAAAAGTTTCCTACCAATCTTTGACATGGGGAACGACTTTGAGGAGCGCAAAATTAATCTTTCTCTATTCGAAAAGTTATGGATAGAAAAATACCCTTCTAGTAGATTCAACCACTTGTATATAGAATCTGAGTCTATCTGACCTTCAAATATAGGAATATCAAAGTTTATTTGTACCTTGAAGGGGGTTGCGGCTCCGTTTGAAGAAGATGCATTGCCTTTTGGTAGCCACCGAAAGATTTGCGGAAAACTATCCATCATCTCGTTCCTCTGTTGCATGAGGGATTCCTTAATAAATAGATTGAAATGATTTCTTGTCCCATCATATTTATTTTCTCCTACCATGGGAGGTCACTTGGGTGTACGAGAGCTTTTGTCCTCAAGAGAAACAAGCTTGAGAGCCAACTCTTTGTACTCTGACCTCATTGGCGACATGCATTAAGACGACAAGGAGTAGACCACTATGATACCATTGATACATATTTTATGAGCAGAATGAAATGAATATAGATTATTAACAGGTTCTTAACACAAAATAACATATATACAGTAAAACTAGTTTTCTAATCAATAACGAAATAAGTTGAAACTGTAAAATACAGTGGAAACAAGCTTGCTAGAATGGTGGCGACTTATCTCTAAGATGAGATGTGATGAAAGTGCACATTCACAAGAAGAAGGTTACAATGAGGCTCTGAAGGATTTTTTACAATAATCAAGAATTCCAAAAACACTAGAAATCCAAAAACCTAACTCTAGGAGATGAAGCGCCAAAAGTCATGTGGGCCCCGTTTGAGTAAGTTAGTACATCAACTTCCCGGGGTCGTAACTTTTGCATACGATCTCCATTTTAGGCATGTGATAGCCCATCTGAGAGGTATCATTGAGGATATTCATTTTGGGGGCTTAATCATGCATTTGGAAATAATATAGGAGCTTGATCCTGAAAAACCTTCATTTAGTCCCTCAAAATGGCCTCAGAAGTTAAAACTGCTAAAAATAGTAAATTGCCAAAATTGTTAGAATTTTTTTTTGAGTTAGTTGGAAATGGTGGGTGGCCATCGATATCAATTTGGATAAATACTCCCTCCTTAGGAATAAATGGTCTCCATTGTGTTGAGGTCCCCCATCAGATGAGGAAATTTTTGCTGAATTTGGCCTCGGGTGAGCCACTTGCCTTGGTGCAGGAACTCCTCTACTTTGATGACTTGATAAAGGTGAATCCTTTGTTGTCGAGTGCCCTTGATATGTCTTTCCACAATATGATCATTGGATTCCTATTGCATGAAGTCGAGGTTGAGCTCTGTTGGTGTTATCTGTTTTACTACTTCTGAGGTGTCCAATAATGGTGGGAAATAAGGGCGAAGGAGATCCACGTTGAACACTGGGTGCAGGACAAGGAAAGGAGGAGTGTTGAGATCAAAAGAATTATTCCCCATGCCCTTGGTGATAGTGTGTGACCCATAATGGAGTGGGCGAAGCTTCCGATGGGGTCCTGTAAGTCATTCTTTCTGCAAGTGCAACCAACATTTTTTTCCCACCTGAAATTTATGTGACACCCGATGTTGATCATGGCACTATTTGTACTTGTCATTGGACTTCTGTAGGATATCCTGAACCTATTGGCAGATGTGTTGGATTCTCTCAATTTATCGGGTGGATTTTTCATCTTCAGTTTGAGCAGGAGATTAGTCGATCAAGGTGACCGCAAGGGGAAGTGCAACATCTATGGGACCCAATGGTTGAAATCCCAACCCCACTTGAAAGGGGTTGTGGCCAGTTGAGCTATGCATGGCTCAGTTGTAACTATGTTGGACATAGGGAAGGCTCTCATCCCATGTGTGAGGGTTCTTTGAATTATACATGTGAAGGATATGCACAATCATTCCATTTACAACGTCGGTTTGGCCATCTGTCTAGGGTGGAAGGCCGTGGATTTGGTGAGCTTTGTGTCCAACAGTGACCAGAGGCTTGACTAGAATGTGTTGAGAAATCAACTATCCCGATATAAGACAATGTTTTGTGGGATTCCAAAATGTACCCAGACTCGTTCAAATAAGAGCTTGGCAGTGGCCTCTATTGTGATGCTCTTATTGTAGGCAACCATAATCGCCATCTTAGAAAAGTGATCAACAACCACAAAAACATAGTCATTTCCCCACTTGGTGGATGGGAGGCCTGACATGTAGTCCATTGAGATGGATTCCCATGGCCTGTCAGGAATAGGAAGAGGGGTGCACATGCCATGTTTCTTAGTGGTTGGTTTCGCAATAGCGCAAGCAGTGCAGGACCTGATATACTTGCTGACCTCTTGTCAAAGTTTTGGATAGTAGAAATGTTTCTGTAGAATCGCCTCTGTCTTTTTGATGCTGAAGTGTCCTGCCACTCGACTATAGTGGGATTCCCAGATCATTTTAACTCACTCACTTGATGGAACATAGATATGGCCCAGACGACACAACAACCCATCCTGAAGATGGAAATTATCAACAACTGCGTTTGCACCCAACATTTGGTAGGTGGTGGTGAAGTCAGGGTCTGTCTCATAGATTTGGGGCCATCCAGATGTCTCATGGCTGCAAGAGTCTAGCACCGTGTGAGTGCAGTGAATGGTGGTCTGCTGAGGCAATCAATGACACGATTGGGGCTTCCTATTTTATACTTGATGTTTAGGTGGAATTGTTGCAAGTTTGTGGACCAATTTTGATGGCTGGCATTCTACAATTTTACCTGTGTTTGCAGGAACGCCAGTGGCTTATGATCAGTGTGGATGATTGTCTCCTTCCCAAGAATGTAGTGTCTCCACTGGAAACATGCTTGCACAATGGAGTACATTTCTTTTTCATAAGTAGGGTACTTACGGACAATATTTGAAAGTGTCTCACTATGATAGGCCATGCGGTGGCCGTGCTGAGTGAGAACGGTGCCCACAACATATTCTGAAGCATCTGTCTGAATCTCAAAGGGATGTTGTAGGTTTAGTAGTGAAAGTACTGGGGATAAGCACAAGCGTTGCTTCAAATCATTGAACACTTTTTGTTGGGACTGGCCCCATGCAAATTTCTCCTTACCACCACCCTTATTTATTTGGCTGAGGGCCCATGCAATGGGAGAATCCCAGCACGAACCTGTGGTAGAAATTGGCAAGGCCCAAGAAGCTTCAAAGGTCAGTGAATGTTGTTGGGGCTGGCCAGTCATGGATGACTTGGATCTTGGATGGATCCACATGTATGCCATTTTGATCAATGATGTAGCCCAAGTAATGGACCCTTTCCATGCCGAAGGATCATTTTTCCAAGTTGGCATATAGCTTGTGTTGTCGCAGGGTGTGCAAAATCTATTGAATATACTGCAAGTGTTCGGCCCAAGTCTTGTTGTAAATTAGAATGTCATCCAGATACACCACTAAAAAGGTATTGGTGAATGGTCATAGGATATCGTCCAACATCCTCATGAAAGTGGCAGGAGAATTTGTCAACCCAAAGGGCATGACCAACCATTCAAAAAGGCCTTCCTTCGACTTGAAGGTGGTCTTCCATACATATATCTATTCTATCGGGACCTGGTGGTAGCTAGACTTCAGATCGATCTTACTGAAGTATTTGTCCCCCATGAGTTGATCAAGGAGGTCATCAATTCGGGGAATTGGGTACCGATTTATGACAGTGATTTTATTCAGAGACCGGTAATCAATACAGAGTCGCCAAGTTCCATCTTTCTTTTGTACCAACATGATTGGGCTTCTGCAAGGTGATGAGCTAGGGATGATTACCCCTTGTGGAGCAGTTCTTGGATCTATCGCTTGATCTCCTCATTCTCTAACAAAGAGCGATGATAGACTGGCCCATTGGGCAGCGGTGCATCGGGGGTCAGATCGATGGGGTGATTGACCTGGCAGTGCAGAGGTACCCTTGTAGGTGAGGAGAAGATATCTGAGTATTCTTCCATGACCTTATCTACTTTCTTCTGCTGTGTGGAGAGGTCGGCCATAGAGACCTTGGATGTGGCTGTGATATTTCACTTATTCTAAGAGAGAATCACGAAGAAGACAAACTTCCCCATTTGAGAGATGACCTTCCTGCATTGCTTAGCAGAGATCAAGGAAATAGAACTAGGTGGGGCTGCCTCAGGTATCCTGTACAATTTCTTATTCAAAGTAATAATGACACCACGAGGCCTAGACTCATATACAACATGAAATTTACATAAATAAGGTTGGCCCAAAAGAACATCACAAACTTTGAGAGGAGAAACATCACACAATACCTCATCTTTGAAGGGATTGATGTCCTACAACAGTCGACACTGTTGGATGACGCGGAGATCGCTTCCTTGGAAAAGCCATATAATGGTGTAGGGTTGTGGGTGCAGCATTGTTGGCAGGGCCAACCACTTGATGACCTCTACTGAGACGAGGTTTTTCTGGCTACCGTTGTCAATTATTAAGTGCAGCGGGGTGACTTTTACCCACATCTATGAATGGAAGAGGCACTCTCCTTCTTTTGGCTTGTCTGGTTCACTAGGCTAGATCTTGATGGTAGCAACGGTGGCACTGGGTTCCATATCAAAGATCCATCTGCCCCTTTCTGGTTCTGGCTCAAATTCAAAATTTGAATTTGATTCAGAGGCTTTCAGTTTGGCCACTAGTGACTACTTTGAGCGGCAGTCAATAGTGTTATGCTGAGGGATCTTATGGAAGTCGCACCACTTCCTAGTATCTTTCTTTGTCTTTTCTGTGTCCTTATTTGCTTATGGCTTGGACTTGTTGTCTTGATACTGTCCATATTTTCTCTATCCTTTGATTGGTGGGTTGGGGCTGCCCTTTCCTGGATTTTGTTGTGAGGGGTTCCCAAGCCCAAATTGCAGCATCTTTTGTTTGAGCATCTGCTCGATTTTGATGGCATATCGGTAGGCCACGCCCAAGGATGAGATGTCTAGAAATTCCATTTCGGTATGGATGTGTCTATGCAGAGCACCATGATACTTGAGCACCAGATCTCGCTATGAATCTTTGATACCCAACTTGGTGCACAAGGTATGGAAGATATTTGTGAAATTTGGCACTGCTTGGTTTCTTTCTTGCCACAATGTGGTCCATTTGGTATACAGGTCGTCATAACTTTTGAAAGGGTAGTATTGTTCCTTAATAGCTTCCCTGAAGTATTCCCAGGTGGCCATGACTGAAAATAATGAGGTTTCCTCTTTTTCCTTTTTCTCACAAAAGTTTCCCATCAATATTTGACATGGGGAATGACTTTGAGGAGCGCAAAAGTAATATTTTCTCTATTCGAAAAGTTATGGACAGAAAAATAACCTTATAGTAGATTCAACCACTTTTCTATAGCATCTGCATCTATCTGACCTTCAAATATAGGAATATCAAAGTTTATTTGTACCTTGAAGGGGGCAGTGCCTCCGTTCGAAGAAGATGTGTCGCCTGTTGGTAGCTGCCGAAGGATTTGCACAAAACTATCCATCATCGCGTTCATCTGTTGCATGAGGGATTCCTTAATTAATAGTTTGAAAGTATATCTTGTCCCATCATCTTTCTTTTCTCCTCCCATGGGAGGTCTCTTGGGCATGTGAGAGATTCTGTCCTCAAGAGAAACAAGCTCTAGACCTAACTCTTTGTACTCCAACCTCGTTGGGGACATGCATTATTAAGACGACAAGGAGCAGACCGCTCTGATACCACTCATCTGTATTTTATGAGAAGAACAAAATGAATATAGATTATTAACAGGTGCTTAACACAAAATAACATAGATACAATAAAATTGGTTTTATATTCAATAACGAAATAAGCTGAAACTATAAAATGTAGCGGAAACAAGCTTGCTGGAATGGTGGCAGCTTATCTTTGAGAATAGATGTGATGAAAATGCAAATTTGCAAGAAGAAGGTTACAATGACTCTCTGAAGGCCTTTTTACAATAAGAAAGAATTCCCAAAACCCTAGACATCCAAAAACCTAACCCTGGGAGATGAAGCGCCAAAAGTCATGTGGGCTCTGTTTGGGTAGGTTAGTACATCAACTTCCTGGGGTCGTAACTTTTGCATACAATCTCCGTTTTAGGCGTGTGATAGCCCATTGGAAATGTATCATCGAGGAGATTCATTTTGGGGGATCAATCATGTCTTTTGATTTCCTTAAGGATCTTGATCCTGAAAAACCTTCATTTAGACCCTCAAAATGGCCCTGGAAGTTAAAACTGCTAAAAATAGTAAATTGCCAAAATTTTCAAAAAACTATTTTGAGCCAGTTGGAAATGGTGGGTGGCCACTAATATCCATATGGATCAATTTCCTTCAAAATTGACAAAAAATTGCATTATTCTTCCCGCATAGTTTCTTCATGCTCTCATGTTGCATCTTCAAGACCGTAGCAGGTCCATTGAAAATTTACCAACCCTATGGATTTTTTCCTGATCACCTTGAATTTCCAGTCCATGATGCATATTGATTCCACCTGAAAATCCCCTTCATTTTCCACCCAGATCATATTCCAATCAATTATATGGTCCGTTTGAGGAACGTATTTATTTAATCATGACACATGAAATACATTATGCACTCTCATGGATGAAAAAAATGCTAGCATGTATGTAACATGCCCTATATTCTCTAAGATTTCAAAAGGCCCACAACATATTTTTTCCAACTTTAGGAAACAACTCAATCTTAGCGAACTTATTTTTTCTTTAACTTTTAGAAAAACATGTTCTCCCACTTTAAAATCTCTAAAAACTCTATTCTTGTATACACAACTTTCCTTCCTATATTGGGAAGCCTTTAGGTTCTTCCTGATATTTATCATCTGCTCTTCTATTTCCCTCAAAAAATATGTCCCAATGATATCCTTGTCTGCTGGGTTATCCCAACTCATTGGTGTATTACGTCTCCTTCCATAAAATGCTTCAAATGGGATCATTTTTAATGAGGCATGATACCCATTATTGTAAGCAAACTCTACTAAGTGGATATAATATTCCCACTTTGATGGTAGGTCCATCACATACATTATAAGCATGTTTTCAATGATTCAGTTAGTCCTCTTTGTCTTCCCATCAAACTCTTGGTGATACATTGTAATGAGATTTAATTTTGTCCCAAAACCTTTGAACAAACGTTTCCAAAAATTAGATGTGAATTTTGAATCTCTATCTGAAACTATTTCCTTAGGTACCCCATGTAGCATGAAAACCTCTTTCATGTAGATATTTGCAATATTTGTTTCCTTTTGGGTTGTCTTTAAATAAATAAAATGTGTTGCCTTAGTTAATTTATCTACCACAACCATGATGGGATCATGTTGCTTCACTGTT
Organism: Picea engelmannii; assembly: GCA_009831015.1. Classification (NCBI taxonomy): domain Eukaryota; kingdom Viridiplantae; phylum Streptophyta; class Pinopsida; order Pinales; family Pinaceae; genus Picea; species Picea engelmannii. The sequence goes on along the minus strand of ML834064.1, from coordinate 93,819 downwards.
TTGTGCAACTTTGTAATAAAATCAATTGTAACCACTTCCCATTTCCACTCAGGAATGGGAAATGGTTGTAGAAACCCTACTATATGTCTATGTGTTGTTTTAACCTTTCGACATTCTGGACACCTAGAAAGATAATTATCTACTTCTTTATTCATTATCAACCAAAAGTATTGAATTCTTATAGCTGAAATTGTCTTATAATATCCTAGGTTCCCAACATATGGCACATTATGCATTTCCCTTAGAACTATTTTTTTCATCTCTTTGGAATTTGGTACATATATTTTCCCTTTGTACATGAGGATTCCATCCTCTTTCAACTCATAATAATTAATTTTCTTCTATAAATTACCTTATTGTAATGTCTCTCTAATTTTTAGATACCACTGACATGAATTTGCTGCCTCTAATTTTTTTTCTCTTAAATTTGTGTTGAACATGCTAATGGATAAGATATGCACTTCATAAGCTCTTATGCTAAGTGCATCGACCACCTAATTTTCCTCTCCTTTTATATGCTTAATTTCAAAGTCATATTCACTCAAAAATTCCAGCCATCTAGTTTGTCTGGCATTTAATGTTGGATGTTCAAATAAATGCTTCATACCATAGTGGCCTATTCTTAACTCAAATCTTCTTCCCATAAGGTAATTCCTCCACATTTTTAATGCATGAACAATTGCTTCCAATTCCAATGCATGTGTAGCATAATTATTTTCATGTTTTTTTAGTTTTCTAGACTCATAGCACACCACATGATTTTTTTGATTGAAGGATCCCTTGAGTCCATATTTTCATGCATCCGTGCACACTACAAAGTCTTCATATGGATCTGCAATATTTAATATGGGTTCACTTGTCAATATGTCTTTCAGTTGTTGAAAGCTTTCTTCACATTTGGAAGTCCATTCAAATGTCACTCCCTTCTTTTGCAAAGAAGTGATTGGGCTTGCAATCTTTGAAAACCATTTTATGAATCTTTGGTAATAATTTTCAAGACACATACATGATCTCACCTCTTCCACATTTCTTGGCATTGGCCATCCTCTAATGGCCTTTGTCTTCTTGGGAACAATTTCTACCCCATCTGTTGATATAATATTCCTGAGGTAGTGAATATTCTTTTGATAAAAGATGCACTTACTTAGTTTGGAATACAACTTGTGCTCTCTCAAAAATTGCAGCACCATTCTTAAATGTTTCTCATGCTCTTAGTGTGTCCTTGGATAGACAATTATATCATCTAATAAAATAGTCACAAACTTGTCTAGGTACTCTTTGAACACTCCATTCATCAGGAACATGAAAACAACTAGAGCATTTGATAGTCCAAAAGGAACTATCACAAATTCTTAATGCCCATATCTTGTTCTGAATGCTCTCTTGTTGATATCCTCTTCCTTTATCCTCACTTGATGATAACATGTTCCCAAGTCAAACTTGGAAAATATTCTTCCACATTTCAAGTGATAAAAGGATCATCAATCCTTGACAAAGGATATTTGTTCTTTATTGTGACCTTATTTGTCTGAAATCAATACACAACCTTAAGGTTCCATCCTTCTTCTTTACAAAAAGAATGGGGTATCCCCAAGGTGACATACTTGGACGTATATAGCCCTTCTTCAAAATTTCTTTGAGCTACATTTGCAACTCTTTTAATTCTAGTTTTCCCATTTTGTAAGGTGTATTGGACACTAGGGTGGCTATTGGCACCAACTCAATAGAGAAATCATTGTCTCACTTTGGTGGAAATCATGGGATTTCCCCAAAAAAATCTTCAAAATATTTCAAGACTGGATGGTCTTCAATACTTTCCACTTTGTCTCCAGGTGCCTCTTCCATATGTGTTGCAAAAGTTTGGCATCCCTTCCTGAAATTATTTTTCAGCTGTATAACTGAAATTTCTCTAACAACTACAACTCTTGGAATGTCTTGAATCTTTCCTTGTTTTCCATCCTCATAAAGACAAGTTATTGTCTTGTTGTAACAGTATAGGACAACATGGTGTTTTTCCAACCAATCCATTCCAATTAGACAATCATATGAACCCAATGGTATGATGGTCACATCTACCTTTGTCTTGAGTCCATTCATGTATATTGGAAAATATATAACCAACTCATTGATATTTATCATATCCCCTATGGCTAACTAAACTAACCAATATTTCTTGTTCTTACTCTTTTTCAAGTGAACTATTTCAACAATGTTAAAGTTCATGTAACTATGGTTCGATCCAAAATCGATTAAAATTGCTATGGGATGATTATCAATATTACCTTCCACTTCAATCATGGGGGATTGATACTTTTCTTGCTTGTTGTTCAAGGCTACATAAATTCTTGGAATTTCACCTCCCATGTATTCAAGTATTTGAGCCTCTTGAATTTTTTGGACAGTGTTCATTCTTTCATGTTTGTGGGGGTAGTCCCTATATAAGTGATTTCCCTCACATCCCCAACATTGTACAAATTTTTTTCTTGGAATTTTCCCAGATGAATCTATTGTTTTGTGCTCATTCTGGGTTGATTTTCCTTGCTTATTTGCTTGGGAGTTGTTCTTGAAAAAGGGTGTCTTAAATCCTTTCTATCTTTGATCCCTCTTTCCTTTCATCTTGTCATTACAATACTTTTGGAAGACTGGACTCCCTCTACTCTCCTCATAGAGATGTTTTTCTCTTATTATGGTATCCTCCAAAGTTCTATGGTTATTATATTGTATCTTGTTATTGTAGAAGGAGGGTAACCCACTAAGAAACCTTTGGATTTTGACCTTCTCATCCTTTAAACTCCACATACTTCAACAACTCAAAGAACCTCTTCTCATACTCATCCATTGTCGTTCTATTAGGGACCTAACCTCCCTTACCCATCACATAGGTAGAATAATATATTTTCCATGTAATAAAGGCCAACATTAATTAATAAGGCCTATTTAATAAATGTGAACAAGTCAATGTAAGAAGACCTAATAGAAGCTTACGCTTCTAGAAAGATATTCCTCTAGAATGTTCTTTAGAAGATAACATTAGTATAAATAAGATTAGGAGGGATGAGAGATATTTGTCTTGAGAATTATTGTAATAGAGCTCTTCTCTACTTGAGGTTTCCCCCTTGAAGAGACAAGTGAACATTGATTTCTTTGAATAGAGGTATTATTTTTGGTATTTATCTTCTCAATATTTTGTTGTTCCATTGATATCTATTCAATATTCATGTTTTTTCATATTATATTACATCTAATACTTTACAAGTGGTATAAAATTACTTTCCTTGGAAGGAATTATGGGTAAATTATTTTTCCAAGGTAGAGACGTGTATTGTCGGTGTTGAAACAATTTTTAAAGTTTTTATTTCTAAGGCTAAAATTTTCCTTTTTTGGGTTTCAACTTTTCATAAAGCATAACCCTCACTATCATTTCAAAAAGGCCAGTACCGAAATCCTGATAAGCTTTATTATTGAAATAATAAAAGGCAAAAAACCAAAAATGTTATAAAAGTCCCAACGCGCTTTTCATAAAGTGATTTTTTAGTCACAGTAATTTTAACCCCAAAGGAGTTGATTAACTTTTTTAAAACCTTTCGGGATTCAGGGTTTACTGAGAACATATGTTTTCCTTACATATTAAATCATGAAGTCTCGATTCCCGATTTCCCGAAAGAATGGAGGTTAGTTTAATAATCTTGATTAATTAATATACTAATACGAAGTTAATGCTTAACTTAATCTTGTCGAGATTTCGCGATTTCGGGAATCACGTTTTATTGATGACATACCTCATGTATTCAAGACCCCCGGTTTCTTGAAAGAATGGAGGTTAGTTTAATAATCTTGATTAATTAATATACTAATACAAAGTTAATCCTTAACTTAATTTCGTCGCGATTTCGTGATTTCGGGAATCGAGTTTTATTGATGACATACCTCATGTATACATGATCCCTGAAATCTCGAAACGCGAAGTCTTGAATCATAATCTGTGTTTAGATTGAATTAACTCTATTTTAAAAACACAATTAACACTAATTAAACTTCTTAGGTACTGTCTTATTTTTTTTACCGTTGAATGAAATCTTTCAAATTTTGAATCTGAGATTCCCGAAATACGACCTTATTAATAAACAAATAACTGATAAATGTTGTGCGTATCTTAGAAATATTTTTCACATTAAATGTAATTGATTACAGGTCAACTGTGTCAGTGTTTTTGTCATAAAATGAGTTTAAGGAGAACTAAAAATCTGTTTTCCAAAACCTATGCTTGTTCTATCCTTCGAAGGTAATTTGCATTCAGCCAAGCTCATACACTCTTTTCCTGTGACAAGTTTTACTTCTAACATAAAGCTATGGTACCAAAGAAAGAATTGAAGAAGAGTGAAGATACAGAGGAGATGCGTAACCCAGAAGGAGATGTCATATCCGACACTACGCCGCATGCCATTGACTCAATTAAATCATGGACACAAATCTATGAACTCTTGGATTATGAAATAAAAAATTCTCCTGCTGATTCCGACAATCACTTTTGGGATATAGCAGAATCAGAGCTTCATAAGATCACAGCACGCCCTCGGCTCATGGCATACAATGACATGATCAATTGGGCCTTGGAGAAGGTCGATACCCTGATAAGAAGCATTTTAAATGATCAAGCAGTCGTTGTCGACTCATTCAGGCCAGAGCATATACAAGTAATGTACAAATTCTCACCAAATCCTAAGTACATTTATAATTCCGAGTTTATAGTTGAATTTCAAAGAAAGGAGTGTACTAAGGTAGACCAGACATATCCCAATTTAATCAGAGAATGGTGGAGATTTCCATCGAAATTTAGAGCCGATACTCATGGAATTTATTCCATAGCCTCTTTGAACGAATACATGGTCTATGTAGCCATTATGCTGTGTAGAATCTTCAAGAAAAAGAACCCCTGTCACTTTCTTGCGGATCGGGTACCCTTTTTAGAAGAAGCATCAGAAGGATACACTTTTAACTAGAGAAAGATTTTGTTTGATAACCTAGCTCAAGAGGTTTCAAATTTCAAAGTTGCAAGATCTAAAGGTTAGCTAGTGGCCTTTTACATGTCGGAGTACATCATGGAATCAATCTGCTTTGTGACTCCATTTCCCCTGATGAATTGGAGTTGGAACACAACCTGCCCCAAACCCATTCATGAGTATCACTTTGTGCTATGGGAAGAAAATGCTAAGAATGCGTTTTACGAAATTTTTCATTTCATAGTAATTCCAATGCATAAAATGTTTTATGGTTGTGAACCCCCTCGCATTTCCGAGCCAGTCTCATAAAACCTCAAATCAATAGCTGACTAGTTCATTGATGAAAACTTCTCTTACCTTAGGGTTTATGGGTGCTCAATCCCCCCTCATGTGCTTCCAAAATTCCTCCCAGACAGATTGGTATTGAGGGAGGTAGCACACGAAATAGTGAAAGGTGGTATTAGAATAGAGCTAAAGGCAGCTCAAAAGAAGTCCTAGCCAATTTTCCCTGTACATATTGGGAAATTTTCATTGCTAAATCTAGTTCATTCTAAAGTCGAAGATGAAGCACTAGAAGAGGTTAAATTAGTAGATATCGAACACACAAAGCATGACCCTTATCAATTAGTAAATAAACATTTGATGCACTACAATATGAAAGCCTATGAACACGAAAAAGTCTATTTATGATGATATATTCAAAGAGGTTAAAACCTATGAGGAGGTATTGAATAGGGTACGAGCCTTATCACCCGAATTACAAACTGGTTTCATGTACTTCCAAAGTCACAGGCGAAGTTGTTTACCAAAGATTTTGCAGGGTGATTCCAGGACCCCTCCTCCAGAGTAGGAAGAGCCTCCCCCAGGTTTTGAAATAGATGTACAGGATAAAGCAAATACAAAGGAAAAAATGAAGGAGATTGAAATTCCTTCACAAGAAATAGAAGTTCCTCAGACATAAAAATCAGAGGCAGGGAAAGGAAAGGAGTTCGAAACATCCCCAGAAATCCCTGAGGATTTTCCCAAAAAAGTAGGAGGAACAACATCGACAGAACTTGGAAGTCCCATTACTTCTTTGACCCCATTACAGTCTACCTATGGAAACCCCCAAGAGGGAGCTCTATATGTTAGTGATCTTGAGCTTATTTCTAGGGATGAGATTCCTTCCTCTGATTACTTTTTCAATAAAAATAGGAAGGCTATCCTGAAATAGGAAATGCATCCAAGAGGAAACATGATGATAAAAAAGAATAGGATTATTGTAGATGGATAAAAACTTGAAGAGGGGGGATTCACTACAGAAATAGCAGGTACAATGGGGGCCTTAGCATCGGAAAATTTATACTCTGTGGGTATTTTGAGAACTATGTTGCAGCAGAAAGATTAGATGATAGCTCATCTACAAAATCAATTAAAGGAGACCGAAAGAAGTATCATTTGAGAAATAAACAAGGGTCTAGAATGAGCCCGATTCAATGACATTCAAGAGATTCAAAAACTGAAAGCAAGCTTAGATGAAGAAAACCTTAAAATACAGGTCAGCCAAGCACAGGTCCTACAACAAGAAGAAATGAATAGACAGTTACAAAATAAGATTAATTTCATTCAAAATCAAGTGGTAGAGCTTGAAATCTTCCAAGCCTAGGTGTTGGAAATACATCCAAAGATAGAAAAAGAGCAACAAGGAGTGTTTTTCAAGCTGGAATTTATTCAGAATTACTTTCAGGAAACAAGTAAATCCTTGGAGAGTATTGTCCTGAAAGAGAAAGAAGTGAAAGCAGCTAGAACAAATTTTCAAAAAGCAGTGGCTCTTTCAACAAAAGAGGAGGTCGAAGAGACACATAAGCTATCTGTTTCAGAGAAGATTAAAGGTGATATAATAATCAAGGTATGAGAGGAAAACCTCATAGAAAACAAGAGAATAACCAGAGAGGTTAATGACGATTGTCAAGGAATTTTCAACCTTTTAGAGAAAGCTTCATTGAACATTGGAAGAAACAATTGTCCAGGGTTGTTAAGATAAATTAACATTGTTAAGCATCAGTTAATATTCAAAGAGGATCTAGAAGAAATTAAGCTAGAGATCCCACAAATAAAGGTAATCAATGTTACTCAAATTGACAAATGGATAGTGGTGTTGAACTTAAAGTTACAAACTATTAAGTTCACAAGAAAGATAATTGAAGATCGTCTTCCTGAACTACAAAGAAAGTTCTTCTTATTTGAGATGAAAGATATTCCAGAAGCCCCCAGAGTTTTGGTGCAGTTTCTGGGAAAATGTATTCGTTGTCTTAAAACAGAAGAAGGAAGTTCATCAACGCAGACATGAAATATTGTTTTGGATATTTTCATCATTGAAATAATAAAGCAATTAAAATAGAAATGTAAATGGTTCAACATTGCTCATTCATGTAACTGTTAGTCTTTGGAAGTTAGTTAATCACCAACGGGAATTTTTTTTGGTGATCATGTATAAATATAATTTCATAAGACAGAGAAAAGGATTTTGGTTTTTTGGGAGCCGATTGTATTAGAAGTTTTCCAATTTACAATGATATAGATAATGCATAAGAGATTTTGAATTCTGTCACCTTGAAGCTATGTGTTCCTTCACTCTGTTTTCAATATCTTCCAACATATTTCATTCCATGTATTTCTAATGAATGATCAGCTATAGTTTAATTCAAAATTCTATTGTAGTTTGAATTTGTTTGATTATCTTATCATCTACAGTTTTTCCTGTGTGATTGCTATCAACAGTTTCAAGACTTGTAGGTCAGTTGGATGGTTATATTTTATACTTCATTAGAATTTTTGTTTTTCTCTCCTTCTTCTGTTATAATATGAGATTATTTCGTGATTAAAGCCTCATAGACAGTGTTAATTTGTTATTATTTTAATATTCTCAAATTACTTCAAGTACAAGAAACGACCTTTACTGTTATTATGTTATTATTTTGAGTTCCAAAATTTCCTTTTCTATTTCATCCCACAAAATTGAAGCAATAAATTTTAAAATTCTTTATAATTCAATAAAATTTGATTCCCTATGACTATCCCAAATAATAGACAGCATAACATAGAACCTGTCCTTCAAGATCAAACTAGCATTTCTTTGAACTTATTTAATACTATCCTGCAAACAACAACTACCCGGGCTGAATTAGAACGCTCGTGGGAAATTATTGAAAGAGATATCAGTATCCAAGAACAATGGGAAGCTAGACAGAGATAGTTGAGAAAACCAACTCTAATTTACTCTTCACATTTGTTTCTTACCCCTTAACTCTCATTATCTTTCGGATGCCTTGATGGTATACTTTAGAGCCTTAAAGTATAAACTCAGGAACAACAGTCGGTGTCTTTAAAGAAAAAATATTTTTCGTTCATTGGGTAAAACTATGATGGGGATGACTAAATGCATGCAATACAGATGGTTTCATGGGGTTGCTTGGAAACCAAAGTTTCTCCCTTGTTGGAAACCTTTGTAACCCCTATTGGCACTCCTTGAATAGTATCGCATTGGATATAATATGTAAACTACCATCACTCCCAC
>ML834064.1:64419-85163 GCA_009831015.1 Picea engelmannii | reverse complement strand
TCTGAAGGATTTTTTACAATAATCAAGAATTCCAAAAACACTAGAAATCCAAAAACCTAACTCTAGGAGATGAAGCGCCAAAAGTCATGTGGGCCCCGTTTGAGTAAGTTAGTACATCAACTTCCCGGGGTCGTAACTTTTGCATACGATCTCCATTTTAGGCATGTGATAGCCCATCTGAGAGGTATCATTGAGGATATTCATTTTGGGGGCTTAATCATGCATTTGGAAATAATATAGGAGCTTGATCCTGAAAAACCTTCATTTAGTCCCTCAAAATGGCCTCAGAAGTTAAAACTGCTAAAAATAGTAAATTGCCAAAATTGTTAGAATTTTTTTTTGAGTTAGTTGGAAATGGTGGGTGGCCATCGATATCAATTTGGATAAATACTCCCTCCTTAGGAATAAATGGTCTCCATTGTGTTGAGGTCCCCCATCAGATGAGGAAATTTTTGCTGAATTTGGCCTCGGGTGAGCCACTTGCCTTGGTGCAGGAACTCCTCTACTTTGATGACTTGATAAAGGTGAATCCTTTGTTGTCGAGTGCCCTTGATATGTCTTTCCACAATATGATCATTGGATTCCTATTGCATGAAGTCGAGGTTGAGCTCTGTTGGTGTTATCTGTTTTACTACTTCTGAGGTGTCCAATAATGGTGGGAAATAAGGGCGAAGGAGATCCACGTTGAACACTGGGTGCAGGACAAGGAAAGGAGGAGTGTTGAGATCAAAAGAATTATTCCCCATGCCCTTGGTGATAGTGTGTGACCCATAATGGAGTGGGCGAAGCTTCCGATGGGGTCCTGTAAGTCATTCTTTCTGCAAGTGCAACCAACATTTTTTTCCCACCTGAAATTTATGTGACACCCGATGTTGATCATGGCACTATTTGTACTTGTCATTGGACTTCTGTAGGATATCCTGAACCTATTGGCAGATGTGTTGGATTCTCTCAATTTATCGGGTGGATTTTTCATCTTCAGTTTGAGCAGGAGATTAGTCGATCAAGGTGACCGCAAGGGGAAGTGCAACATCTATGGGACCCAATGGTTGAAATCCCAACCCCACTTGAAAGGGGTTGTGGCCAGTTGAGCTATGCATGGCTCAGTTGTAACTATGTTGGACATAGGGAAGGCTCTCATCCCATGTGTGAGGGTTCTTTGAATTATACATGTGAAGGATATGCACAATCATTCCATTTACAACGTCGGTTTGGCCATCTGTCTAGGGTGGAAGGCCGTGGATTTGGTGAGCTTTGTGTCCAACAGTGACCAGAGGCTTGACTAGAATGTGTTGAGAAATCAACTATCCCGATATAAGACAATGTTTTGTGGGATTCCAAAATGTACCCAGACTCGTTCAAATAAGAGCTTGGCAGTGGCCTCTATTGTGATGCTCTTATTGTAGGCAACCATAATCGCCATCTTAGAAAAGTGATCAACAACCACAAAAACATAGTCATTTCCCCACTTGGTGGATGGGAGGCCTGACATGTAGTCCATTGAGATGGATTCCCATGGCCTGTCAGGAATAGGAAGAGGGGTGCACATGCCATGTTTCTTAGTGGTTGGTTTCGCAATAGCGCAAGCAGTGCAGGACCTGATATACTTGCTGACCTCTTGTCAAAGTTTTGGATAGTAGAAATGTTTCTGTAGAATCGCCTCTGTCTTTTTGATGCTGAAGTGTCCTGCCACTCGACTATAGTGGGATTCCCAGATCATTTTAACTCACTCACTTGATGGAACATAGATATGGCCCAGACGACACAACAACCCATCCTGAAGATGGAAATTATCAACAACTGCGTTTGCACCCAACATTTGGTAGGTGGTGGTGAAGTCAGGGTCTGTCTCATAGATTTGGGGCCATCCAGATGTCTCATGGCTGCAAGAGTCTAGCACCGTGTGAGTGCAGTGAATGGTGGTCTGCTGAGGCAATCAATGACACGATTGGGGCTTCCTATTTTATACTTGATGTTTAGGTGGAATTGTTGCAAGTTTGTGGACCAATTTTGATGGCTGGCATTCTACAATTTTACCTGTGTTTGCAGGAACGCCAGTGGCTTATGATCAGTGTGGATGATTGTCTCCTTCCCAAGAATGTAGTGTCTCCACTGGAAACATGCTTGCACAATGGAGTACATTTCTTTTTCATAAGTAGGGTACTTACGGACAATATTTGAAAGTGTCTCACTATGATAGGCCATGCGGTGGCCGTGCTGAGTGAGAACGGTGCCCACAACATATTCTGAAGCATCTGTCTGAATCTCAAAGGGATGTTGTAGGTTTAGTAGTGAAAGTACTGGGGATAAGCACAAGCGTTGCTTCAAATCATTGAACACTTTTTGTTGGGACTGGCCCCATGCAAATTTCTCCTTACCACCACCCTTATTTATTTGGCTGAGGGCCCATGCAATGGGAGAATCCCAGCACGAACCTGTGGTAGAAATTGGCAAGGCCCAAGAAGCTTCAAAGGTCAGTGAATGTTGTTGGGGCTGGCCAGTCATGGATGACTTGGATCTTGGATGGATCCACATGTATGCCATTTTGATCAATGATGTAGCCCAAGTAATGGACCCTTTCCATGCCGAAGGATCATTTTTCCAAGTTGGCATATAGCTTGTGTTGTCGCAGGGTGTGCAAAATCTATTGAATATACTGCAAGTGTTCGGCCCAAGTCTTGTTGTAAATTAGAATGTCATCCAGATACACCACTAAAAAGGTATTGGTGAATGGTCATAGGATATCGTCCAACATCCTCATGAAAGTGGCAGGAGAATTTGTCAACCCAAAGGGCATGACCAACCATTCAAAAAGGCCTTCCTTCGACTTGAAGGTGGTCTTCCATACATATATCTATTCTATCGGGACCTGGTGGTAGCTAGACTTCAGATCGATCTTACTGAAGTATTTGTCCCCCATGAGTTGATCAAGGAGGTCATCAATTCGGGGAATTGGGTACCGATTTATGACAGTGATTTTATTCAGAGACCGGTAATCAATACAGAGTCGCCAAGTTCCATCTTTCTTTTGTACCAACATGATTGGGCTTCTGCAAGGTGATGAGCTAGGGATGATTACCCCTTGTGGAGCAGTTCTTGGATCTATCGCTTGATCTCCTCATTCTCTAACAAAGAGCGATGATAGACTGGCCCATTGGGCAGCGGTGCATCGGGGGTCAGATCGATGGGGTGATTGACCTGGCAGTGCAGAGGTACCCTTGTAGGTGAGGAGAAGATATCTGAGTATTCTTCCATGACCTTATCTACTTTCTTCTGCTGTGTGGAGAGGTCGGCCATAGAGACCTTGGATGTGGCTGTGATATTTCACTTATTCTAAGAGAGAATCACGAAGAAGACAAACTTCCCCATTTGAGAGATGACCTTCCTGCATTGCTTAGCAGAGATCAAGGAAATAGAACTAGGTGGGGCTGCCTCAGGTATCCTGTACAATTTCTTATTCAAAGTAATAATGACACCACGAGGCCTAGACTCATATACAACATGAAATTTACATAAATAAGGTTGGCCCAAAAGAACATCACAAACTTTGAGAGGAGAAACATCACACAATACCTCATCTTTGAAGGGATTGATGTCCTACAACAGTCGACACTGTTGGATGACGCGGAGATCGCTTCCTTGGAAAAGCCATATAATGGTGTAGGGTTGTGGGTGCAGCATTGTTGGCAGGGCCAACCACTTGATGACCTCTACTGAGACGAGGTTTTTCTGGCTACCGTTGTCAATTATTAAGTGCAGCGGGGTGACTTTTACCCACATCTATGAATGGAAGAGGCACTCTCCTTCTTTTGGCTTGTCTGGTTCACTAGGCTAGATCTTGATGGTAGCAACGGTGGCACTGGGTTCCATATCAAAGATCCATCTGCCCCTTTCTGGTTCTGGCTCAAATTCAAAATTTGAATTTGATTCAGAGGCTTTCAGTTTGGCCACTAGTGACTACTTTGAGCGGCAGTCAATAGTGTTATGCTGAGGGATCTTATGGAAGTCGCACCACTTCCTAGTATCTTTCTTTGTCTTTTCTGTGTCCTTATTTGCTTATGGCTTGGACTTGTTGTCTTGATACTGTCCATATTTTCTCTATCCTTTGATTGGTGGGTTGGGGCTGCCCTTTCCTGGATTTTGTTGTGAGGGGTTCCCAAGCCCAAATTGCAGCATCTTTTGTTTGAGCATCTGCTCGATTTTGATGGCATATCGGTAGGCCACGCCCAAGGATGAGATGTCTAGAAATTCCATTTCGGTATGGATGTGTCTATGCAGAGCACCATGATACTTGAGCACCAGATCTCGCTATGAATCTTTGATACCCAACTTGGTGCACAAGGTATGGAAGATATTTGTGAAATTTGGCACTGCTTGGTTTCTTTCTTGCCACAATGTGGTCCATTTGGTATACAGGTCGTCATAACTTTTGAAAGGGTAGTATTGTTCCTTAATAGCTTCCCTGAAGTATTCCCAGGTGGCCATGACTGAAAATAATGAGGTTTCCTCTTTTTCCTTTTTCTCACAAAAGTTTCCCATCAATATTTGACATGGGGAATGACTTTGAGGAGCGCAAAAGTAATATTTTCTCTATTCGAAAAGTTATGGACAGAAAAATAACCTTATAGTAGATTCAACCACTTTTCTATAGCATCTGCATCTATCTGACCTTCAAATATAGGAATATCAAAGTTTATTTGTACCTTGAAGGGGGCAGTGCCTCCGTTCGAAGAAGATGTGTCGCCTGTTGGTAGCTGCCGAAGGATTTGCACAAAACTATCCATCATCGCGTTCATCTGTTGCATGAGGGATTCCTTAATTAATAGTTTGAAAGTATATCTTGTCCCATCATCTTTCTTTTCTCCTCCCATGGGAGGTCTCTTGGGCATGTGAGAGATTCTGTCCTCAAGAGAAACAAGCTCTAGACCTAACTCTTTGTACTCCAACCTCGTTGGGGACATGCATTATTAAGACGACAAGGAGCAGACCGCTCTGATACCACTCATCTGTATTTTATGAGAAGAACAAAATGAATATAGATTATTAACAGGTGCTTAACACAAAATAACATAGATACAATAAAATTGGTTTTATATTCAATAACGAAATAAGCTGAAACTATAAAATGTAGCGGAAACAAGCTTGCTGGAATGGTGGCAGCTTATCTTTGAGAATAGATGTGATGAAAATGCAAATTTGCAAGAAGAAGGTTACAATGACTCTCTGAAGGCCTTTTTACAATAAGAAAGAATTCCCAAAACCCTAGACATCCAAAAACCTAACCCTGGGAGATGAAGCGCCAAAAGTCATGTGGGCTCTGTTTGGGTAGGTTAGTACATCAACTTCCTGGGGTCGTAACTTTTGCATACAATCTCCGTTTTAGGCGTGTGATAGCCCATTGGAAATGTATCATCGAGGAGATTCATTTTGGGGGATCAATCATGTCTTTTGATTTCCTTAAGGATCTTGATCCTGAAAAACCTTCATTTAGACCCTCAAAATGGCCCTGGAAGTTAAAACTGCTAAAAATAGTAAATTGCCAAAATTTTCAAAAAACTATTTTGAGCCAGTTGGAAATGGTGGGTGGCCACTAATATCCATATGGATCAATTTCCTTCAAAATTGACAAAAAATTGCATTATTCTTCCCGCATAGTTTCTTCATGCTCTCATGTTGCATCTTCAAGACCGTAGCAGGTCCATTGAAAATTTACCAACCCTATGGATTTTTTCCTGATCACCTTGAATTTCCAGTCCATGATGCATATTGATTCCACCTGAAAATCCCCTTCATTTTCCACCCAGATCATATTCCAATCAATTATATGGTCCGTTTGAGGAACGTATTTATTTAATCATGACACATGAAATACATTATGCACTCTCATGGATGAAAAAAATGCTAGCATGTATGTAACATGCCCTATATTCTCTAAGATTTCAAAAGGCCCACAACATATTTTTTCCAACTTTAGGAAACAACTCAATCTTAGCGAACTTATTTTTTCTTTAACTTTTAGAAAAACATGTTCTCCCACTTTAAAATCTCTAAAAACTCTATTCTTGTATACACAACTTTCCTTCCTATATTGGGAAGCCTTTAGGTTCTTCCTGATATTTATCATCTGCTCTTCTATTTCCCTCAAAAAATATGTCCCAATGATATCCTTGTCTGCTGGGTTATCCCAACTCATTGGTGTATTACGTCTCCTTCCATAAAATGCTTCAAATGGGATCATTTTTAATGAGGCATGATACCCATTATTGTAAGCAAACTCTACTAAGTGGATATAATATTCCCACTTTGATGGTAGGTCCATCACATACATTATAAGCATGTTTTCAATGATTCAGTTAGTCCTCTTTGTCTTCCCATCAAACTCTTGGTGATACATTGTAATGAGATTTAATTTTGTCCCAAAACCTTTGAACAAACGTTTCCAAAAATTAGATGTGAATTTTGAATCTCTATCTGAAACTATTTCCTTAGGTACCCCATGTAGCATGAAAACCTCTTTCATGTAGATATTTGCAATATTTGTTTCCTTTTGGGTTGTCTTTAAATAAATAAAATGTGTTGCCTTAGTTAATTTATCTACCACAACCATGATGGGATCATGTTGCTTCACTGTTTTGTGCAACTTTGTAATAAAATCAATTGTAACCACTTCCCATTTCCACTCAGGAATGGGAAATGGTTGTAGAAACCCTACTATATGTCTATGTGTTGTTTTAACCTTTCGACATTCTGGACACCTAGAAAGATAATTATCTACTTCTTTATTCATTATCAACCAAAAGTATTGAATTCTTATAGCTGAAATTGTCTTATAATATCCTAGGTTCCCAACATATGGCACATTATGCATTTCCCTTAGAACTATTTTTTTCATCTCTTTGGAATTTGGTACATATATTTTCCCTTTGTACATGAGGATTCCATCCTCTTTCAACTCATAATAATTAATTTTCTTCTATAAATTACCTTATTGTAATGTCTCTCTAATTTTTAGATACCACTGACATGAATTTGCTGCCTCTAATTTTTTTTCTCTTAAATTTGTGTTGAACATGCTAATGGATAAGATATGCACTTCATAAGCTCTTATGCTAAGTGCATCGACCACCTAATTTTCCTCTCCTTTTATATGCTTAATTTCAAAGTCATATTCACTCAAAAATTCCAGCCATCTAGTTTGTCTGGCATTTAATGTTGGATGTTCAAATAAATGCTTCATACCATAGTGGCCTATTCTTAACTCAAATCTTCTTCCCATAAGGTAATTCCTCCACATTTTTAATGCATGAACAATTGCTTCCAATTCCAATGCATGTGTAGCATAATTATTTTCATGTTTTTTTAGTTTTCTAGACTCATAGCACACCACATGATTTTTTTGATTGAAGGATCCCTTGAGTCCATATTTTCATGCATCCGTGCACACTACAAAGTCTTCATATGGATCTGCAATATTTAATATGGGTTCACTTGTCAATATGTCTTTCAGTTGTTGAAAGCTTTCTTCACATTTGGAAGTCCATTCAAATGTCACTCCCTTCTTTTGCAAAGAAGTGATTGGGCTTGCAATCTTTGAAAACCATTTTATGAATCTTTGGTAATAATTTTCAAGACACATACATGATCTCACCTCTTCCACATTTCTTGGCATTGGCCATCCTCTAATGGCCTTTGTCTTCTTGGGAACAATTTCTACCCCATCTGTTGATATAATATTCCTGAGGTAGTGAATATTCTTTTGATAAAAGATGCACTTACTTAGTTTGGAATACAACTTGTGCTCTCTCAAAAATTGCAGCACCATTCTTAAATGTTTCTCATGCTCTTAGTGTGTCCTTGGATAGACAATTATATCATCTAATAAAATAGTCACAAACTTGTCTAGGTACTCTTTGAACACTCCATTCATCAGGAACATGAAAACAACTAGAGCATTTGATAGTCCAAAAGGAACTATCACAAATTCTTAATGCCCATATCTTGTTCTGAATGCTCTCTTGTTGATATCCTCTTCCTTTATCCTCACTTGATGATAACATGTTCCCAAGTCAAACTTGGAAAATATTCTTCCACATTTCAAGTGATAAAAGGATCATCAATCCTTGACAAAGGATATTTGTTCTTTATTGTGACCTTATTTGTCTGAAATCAATACACAACCTTAAGGTTCCATCCTTCTTCTTTACAAAAAGAATGGGGTATCCCCAAGGTGACATACTTGGACGTATATAGCCCTTCTTCAAAATTTCTTTGAGCTACATTTGCAACTCTTTTAATTCTAGTTTTCCCATTTTGTAAGGTGTATTGGACACTAGGGTGGCTATTGGCACCAACTCAATAGAGAAATCATTGTCTCACTTTGGTGGAAATCATGGGATTTCCCCAAAAAAATCTTCAAAATATTTCAAGACTGGATGGTCTTCAATACTTTCCACTTTGTCTCCAGGTGCCTCTTCCATATGTGTTGCAAAAGTTTGGCATCCCTTCCTGAAATTATTTTTCAGCTGTATAACTGAAATTTCTCTAACAACTACAACTCTTGGAATGTCTTGAATCTTTCCTTGTTTTCCATCCTCATAAAGACAAGTTATTGTCTTGTTGTAACAGTATAGGACAACATGGTGTTTTTCCAACCAATCCATTCCAATTAGACAATCATATGAACCCAATGGTATGATGGTCACATCTACCTTTGTCTTGAGTCCATTCATGTATATTGGAAAATATATAACCAACTCATTGATATTTATCATATCCCCTATGGCTAACTAAACTAACCAATATTTCTTGTTCTTACTCTTTTTCAAGTGAACTATTTCAACAATGTTAAAGTTCATGTAACTATGGTTCGATCCAAAATCGATTAAAATTGCTATGGGATGATTATCAATATTACCTTCCACTTCAATCATGGGGGATTGATACTTTTCTTGCTTGTTGTTCAAGGCTACATAAATTCTTGGAATTTCACCTCCCATGTATTCAAGTATTTGAGCCTCTTGAATTTTTTGGACAGTGTTCATTCTTTCATGTTTGTGGGGGTAGTCCCTATATAAGTGATTTCCCTCACATCCCCAACATTGTACAAATTTTTTTCTTGGAATTTTCCCAGATGAATCTATTGTTTTGTGCTCATTCTGGGTTGATTTTCCTTGCTTATTTGCTTGGGAGTTGTTCTTGAAAAAGGGTGTCTTAAATCCTTTCTATCTTTGATCCCTCTTTCCTTTCATCTTGTCATTACAATACTTTTGGAAGACTGGACTCCCTCTACTCTCCTCATAGAGATGTTTTTCTCTTATTATGGTATCCTCCAAAGTTCTATGGTTATTATATTGTATCTTGTTATTGTAGAAGGAGGGTAACCCACTAAGAAACCTTTGGATTTTGACCTTCTCATCCTTTAAACTCCACATACTTCAACAACTCAAAGAACCTCTTCTCATACTCATCCATTGTCGTTCTATTAGGGACCTAACCTCCCTTACCCATCACATAGGTAGAATAATATATTTTCCATGTAATAAAGGCCAACATTAATTAATAAGGCCTATTTAATAAATGTGAACAAGTCAATGTAAGAAGACCTAATAGAAGCTTACGCTTCTAGAAAGATATTCCTCTAGAATGTTCTTTAGAAGATAACATTAGTATAAATAAGATTAGGAGGGATGAGAGATATTTGTCTTGAGAATTATTGTAATAGAGCTCTTCTCTACTTGAGGTTTCCCCCTTGAAGAGACAAGTGAACATTGATTTCTTTGAATAGAGGTATTATTTTTGGTATTTATCTTCTCAATATTTTGTTGTTCCATTGATATCTATTCAATATTCATGTTTTTTCATATTATATTACATCTAATACTTTACAAGTGGTATAAAATTACTTTCCTTGGAAGGAATTATGGGTAAATTATTTTTCCAAGGTAGAGACGTGTATTGTCGGTGTTGAAACAATTTTTAAAGTTTTTATTTCTAAGGCTAAAATTTTCCTTTTTTGGGTTTCAACTTTTCATAAAGCATAACCCTCACTATCATTTCAAAAAGGCCAGTACCGAAATCCTGATAAGCTTTATTATTGAAATAATAAAAGGCAAAAAACCAAAAATGTTATAAAAGTCCCAACGCGCTTTTCATAAAGTGATTTTTTAGTCACAGTAATTTTAACCCCAAAGGAGTTGATTAACTTTTTTAAAACCTTTCGGGATTCAGGGTTTACTGAGAACATATGTTTTCCTTACATATTAAATCATGAAGTCTCGATTCCCGATTTCCCGAAAGAATGGAGGTTAGTTTAATAATCTTGATTAATTAATATACTAATACGAAGTTAATGCTTAACTTAATCTTGTCGAGATTTCGCGATTTCGGGAATCACGTTTTATTGATGACATACCTCATGTATTCAAGACCCCCGGTTTCTTGAAAGAATGGAGGTTAGTTTAATAATCTTGATTAATTAATATACTAATACAAAGTTAATCCTTAACTTAATTTCGTCGCGATTTCGTGATTTCGGGAATCGAGTTTTATTGATGACATACCTCATGTATACATGATCCCTGAAATCTCGAAACGCGAAGTCTTGAATCATAATCTGTGTTTAGATTGAATTAACTCTATTTTAAAAACACAATTAACACTAATTAAACTTCTTAGGTACTGTCTTATTTTTTTTACCGTTGAATGAAATCTTTCAAATTTTGAATCTGAGATTCCCGAAATACGACCTTATTAATAAACAAATAACTGATAAATGTTGTGCGTATCTTAGAAATATTTTTCACATTAAATGTAATTGATTACAGGTCAACTGTGTCAGTGTTTTTGTCATAAAATGAGTTTAAGGAGAACTAAAAATCTGTTTTCCAAAACCTATGCTTGTTCTATCCTTCGAAGGTAATTTGCATTCAGCCAAGCTCATACACTCTTTTCCTGTGACAAGTTTTACTTCTAACATAAAGCTATGGTACCAAAGAAAGAATTGAAGAAGAGTGAAGATACAGAGGAGATGCGTAACCCAGAAGGAGATGTCATATCCGACACTACGCCGCATGCCATTGACTCAATTAAATCATGGACACAAATCTATGAACTCTTGGATTATGAAATAAAAAATTCTCCTGCTGATTCCGACAATCACTTTTGGGATATAGCAGAATCAGAGCTTCATAAGATCACAGCACGCCCTCGGCTCATGGCATACAATGACATGATCAATTGGGCCTTGGAGAAGGTCGATACCCTGATAAGAAGCATTTTAAATGATCAAGCAGTCGTTGTCGACTCATTCAGGCCAGAGCATATACAAGTAATGTACAAATTCTCACCAAATCCTAAGTACATTTATAATTCCGAGTTTATAGTTGAATTTCAAAGAAAGGAGTGTACTAAGGTAGACCAGACATATCCCAATTTAATCAGAGAATGGTGGAGATTTCCATCGAAATTTAGAGCCGATACTCATGGAATTTATTCCATAGCCTCTTTGAACGAATACATGGTCTATGTAGCCATTATGCTGTGTAGAATCTTCAAGAAAAAGAACCCCTGTCACTTTCTTGCGGATCGGGTACCCTTTTTAGAAGAAGCATCAGAAGGATACACTTTTAACTAGAGAAAGATTTTGTTTGATAACCTAGCTCAAGAGGTTTCAAATTTCAAAGTTGCAAGATCTAAAGGTTAGCTAGTGGCCTTTTACATGTCGGAGTACATCATGGAATCAATCTGCTTTGTGACTCCATTTCCCCTGATGAATTGGAGTTGGAACACAACCTGCCCCAAACCCATTCATGAGTATCACTTTGTGCTATGGGAAGAAAATGCTAAGAATGCGTTTTACGAAATTTTTCATTTCATAGTAATTCCAATGCATAAAATGTTTTATGGTTGTGAACCCCCTCGCATTTCCGAGCCAGTCTCATAAAACCTCAAATCAATAGCTGACTAGTTCATTGATGAAAACTTCTCTTACCTTAGGGTTTATGGGTGCTCAATCCCCCCTCATGTGCTTCCAAAATTCCTCCCAGACAGATTGGTATTGAGGGAGGTAGCACACGAAATAGTGAAAGGTGGTATTAGAATAGAGCTAAAGGCAGCTCAAAAGAAGTCCTAGCCAATTTTCCCTGTACATATTGGGAAATTTTCATTGCTAAATCTAGTTCATTCTAAAGTCGAAGATGAAGCACTAGAAGAGGTTAAATTAGTAGATATCGAACACACAAAGCATGACCCTTATCAATTAGTAAATAAACATTTGATGCACTACAATATGAAAGCCTATGAACACGAAAAAGTCTATTTATGATGATATATTCAAAGAGGTTAAAACCTATGAGGAGGTATTGAATAGGGTACGAGCCTTATCACCCGAATTACAAACTGGTTTCATGTACTTCCAAAGTCACAGGCGAAGTTGTTTACCAAAGATTTTGCAGGGTGATTCCAGGACCCCTCCTCCAGAGTAGGAAGAGCCTCCCCCAGGTTTTGAAATAGATGTACAGGATAAAGCAAATACAAAGGAAAAAATGAAGGAGATTGAAATTCCTTCACAAGAAATAGAAGTTCCTCAGACATAAAAATCAGAGGCAGGGAAAGGAAAGGAGTTCGAAACATCCCCAGAAATCCCTGAGGATTTTCCCAAAAAAGTAGGAGGAACAACATCGACAGAACTTGGAAGTCCCATTACTTCTTTGACCCCATTACAGTCTACCTATGGAAACCCCCAAGAGGGAGCTCTATATGTTAGTGATCTTGAGCTTATTTCTAGGGATGAGATTCCTTCCTCTGATTACTTTTTCAATAAAAATAGGAAGGCTATCCTGAAATAGGAAATGCATCCAAGAGGAAACATGATGATAAAAAAGAATAGGATTATTGTAGATGGATAAAAACTTGAAGAGGGGGGATTCACTACAGAAATAGCAGGTACAATGGGGGCCTTAGCATCGGAAAATTTATACTCTGTGGGTATTTTGAGAACTATGTTGCAGCAGAAAGATTAGATGATAGCTCATCTACAAAATCAATTAAAGGAGACCGAAAGAAGTATCATTTGAGAAATAAACAAGGGTCTAGAATGAGCCCGATTCAATGACATTCAAGAGATTCAAAAACTGAAAGCAAGCTTAGATGAAGAAAACCTTAAAATACAGGTCAGCCAAGCACAGGTCCTACAACAAGAAGAAATGAATAGACAGTTACAAAATAAGATTAATTTCATTCAAAATCAAGTGGTAGAGCTTGAAATCTTCCAAGCCTAGGTGTTGGAAATACATCCAAAGATAGAAAAAGAGCAACAAGGAGTGTTTTTCAAGCTGGAATTTATTCAGAATTACTTTCAGGAAACAAGTAAATCCTTGGAGAGTATTGTCCTGAAAGAGAAAGAAGTGAAAGCAGCTAGAACAAATTTTCAAAAAGCAGTGGCTCTTTCAACAAAAGAGGAGGTCGAAGAGACACATAAGCTATCTGTTTCAGAGAAGATTAAAGGTGATATAATAATCAAGGTATGAGAGGAAAACCTCATAGAAAACAAGAGAATAACCAGAGAGGTTAATGACGATTGTCAAGGAATTTTCAACCTTTTAGAGAAAGCTTCATTGAACATTGGAAGAAACAATTGTCCAGGGTTGTTAAGATAAATTAACATTGTTAAGCATCAGTTAATATTCAAAGAGGATCTAGAAGAAATTAAGCTAGAGATCCCACAAATAAAGGTAATCAATGTTACTCAAATTGACAAATGGATAGTGGTGTTGAACTTAAAGTTACAAACTATTAAGTTCACAAGAAAGATAATTGAAGATCGTCTTCCTGAACTACAAAGAAAGTTCTTCTTATTTGAGATGAAAGATATTCCAGAAGCCCCCAGAGTTTTGGTGCAGTTTCTGGGAAAATGTATTCGTTGTCTTAAAACAGAAGAAGGAAGTTCATCAACGCAGACATGAAATATTGTTTTGGATATTTTCATCATTGAAATAATAAAGCAATTAAAATAGAAATGTAAATGGTTCAACATTGCTCATTCATGTAACTGTTAGTCTTTGGAAGTTAGTTAATCACCAACGGGAATTTTTTTTGGTGATCATGTATAAATATAATTTCATAAGACAGAGAAAAGGATTTTGGTTTTTTGGGAGCCGATTGTATTAGAAGTTTTCCAATTTACAATGATATAGATAATGCATAAGAGATTTTGAATTCTGTCACCTTGAAGCTATGTGTTCCTTCACTCTGTTTTCAATATCTTCCAACATATTTCATTCCATGTATTTCTAATGAATGATCAGCTATAGTTTAATTCAAAATTCTATTGTAGTTTGAATTTGTTTGATTATCTTATCATCTACAGTTTTTCCTGTGTGATTGCTATCAACAGTTTCAAGACTTGTAGGTCAGTTGGATGGTTATATTTTATACTTCATTAGAATTTTTGTTTTTCTCTCCTTCTTCTGTTATAATATGAGATTATTTCGTGATTAAAGCCTCATAGACAGTGTTAATTTGTTATTATTTTAATATTCTCAAATTACTTCAAGTACAAGAAACGACCTTTACTGTTATTATGTTATTATTTTGAGTTCCAAAATTTCCTTTTCTATTTCATCCCACAAAATTGAAGCAATAAATTTTAAAATTCTTTATAATTCAATAAAATTTGATTCCCTATGACTATCCCAAATAATAGACAGCATAACATAGAACCTGTCCTTCAAGATCAAACTAGCATTTCTTTGAACTTATTTAATACTATCCTGCAAACAACAACTACCCGGGCTGAATTAGAACGCTCGTGGGAAATTATTGAAAGAGATATCAGTATCCAAGAACAATGGGAAGCTAGACAGAGATAGTTGAGAAAACCAACTCTAATTTACTCTTCACATTTGTTTCTTACCCCTTAACTCTCATTATCTTTCGGATGCCTTGATGGTATACTTTAGAGCCTTAAAGTATAAACTCAGGAACAACAGTCGGTGTCTTTAAAGAAAAAATATTTTTCGTTCATTGGGTAAAACTATGATGGGGATGACTAAATGCATGCAATACAGATGGTTTCATGGGGTTGCTTGGAAACCAAAGTTTCTCCCTTGTTGGAAACCTTTGTAACCCCTATTGGCACTCCTTGAATAGTATCGCATTGGATATAATATGTAAACTACCATCACTCCCACATACTGATAGGTATATCAGGAGTCCCCTATCTCTCCTGAAAGAATCCCTAGATCAAGTGATCGACCACCTGATTGTTATAGTTCCACTGAGAACATCACTTAGGAATATACTCTCTAGTACCCAGGTAATCGAGTATTACGACTAAGGGTACGGTCGAGCCTCCTTAGTTGGTTCCCTGAGATATTGGGTCGAGGACTACTATTCAACCCCGTATGCATATCTAAGAACTATAGAACATGGAAAACCCTTGTCCATAGGCACCTTACAAACCCTAACCTGGAGGAACATACTAGACAAGGAACAAAAGGGATATGTTGGCCATGCAACCTTACCTCCTACATTCTAGTTGTAAAATTACTACACATTTTTTCTGTTAAGAATTTGGGCATTTCAACACTACAATATTATTTAGATCGAAGTGTAACTCTATGGGAGAAAAAAAAAGTCAGGGTCTTGTCCACACCTGTTGTGGGGTATTCTACCCTACGGACTAGCAAGCTAGGGCTTTAAACTTGCATGCAGATCATGACCCTTATTAAGCTTACTTTTAACCTTCTACCCAAATCTAAAACCCCTTTTCTCAGGAAAACATAGGAGGAATCGACTAACCTTTTTATCGATGGTTGAAGTAGATCCTTTGTTGAGCTTTTATCCCCTTTGCTGCTGCTTCTCCTTCCACAAAGCTTCCTGCAATCAAGACAAAACTACACATGCATGCTATTGATCTACTAGAGGGTTAGAGATTAAACACAAATCAAATGACATAGATAAGACTCATGTATTTGGGATGGGAAAAGTATCTTTTTCATTAATTTCAATATGAATCAACTTACAATGATTTTAGAGATCGGCCACCGTTCCTTGATCCTGATCCTGGGCTCCTCCTCTTCTTTTGTCCTCCAACTATTGTTGCATGAATTCCTCCTAAAGATTGAGGCAAGGCTAAAGGGTTGGGACAAAACAGACTTGGCAATTTGGCAGAGTTTCTTTGCTATGATTTTCCTCTTTTGAATAGTACCCCTACCCCTCCTTTTATAGGCTAGAAGGAGCTAGGTTTTTTGGTGAACTCTCGGCCATGCATGGCTGGGAGTTCCAGTTAACTGACAAAAAGCTCTTCGTCCCGACGGAAACTTTCCTGATTTTTTGCTTTGTTAGGTAAACACGGGCTGTAGTGGACCAGCCAGTGTTCACCCGCATGCTACAGAAGGTCTGCCAGCGTCCCAACGCGCCCAGTGCTAGGTTAGGGCGCAGGTTACTTGATTTAGGAGGTTTTTGAAGAGTTTGTTCAGCATGGCTTTGGCAAGGAAAGGCAATGAGTAGGCCTGATGCCATGTAAGCAGGGATAGTGCAATTTAGGGTTATAACAGATGCCCCCTAATGTGTGAGGTCAGAAGAGCATCTGATGGCTGAAATACATTACCAATTCTTTACTAATCTATACTGATATGTTGAATGAGTGAGCCCAGGAATCAAGAATCGGGAAGTGTCGTCTGCAAAAAATATCAAATGTCTCACCGAGGCGGGCATACCCATGCTCGGGATAAATCAGAACCATGGCTACCAATCAAATACACTGTGGATCCATGTCAAATAGCTATAAAGAGTAGCCGTGAACAATACACAACGGAGCTACATATCGAAATCAGAAAGATATACATAGGAAGTATCTATCTCTCAGAAGCTGTCTTGGCCTGATGGCTGTACTTCAGAGCTCGAGCAACAACTTCAAAATCTTCACGACTCGAGTAGGAGTGTAATATGAGTGTACGACTACACTACCCAGAGGTCTTCGACGGCTCGTCGGTGACGACTTGATAATCTTGATGATCGAACTGAAGGCTTCATTGATTTTGAACAAAGACTTGATTGGACAGTCAGGATGTCCGAGTATGCGGACAAGAGACATATTGCAGAGTGGCCGACTCAGGTTAAGTAATCAAACTTCCCTTGGACAATAACATGACAAGTGATAAGACTCAGGCAGCATATCTGTTAATCGTAAGTCTACGAAGCAGGAGGAAACGCAAACTCTCCATATGTTTGGAAGAGTAACCAAACGGTGGAGGACACAACTCAATATAGTGAGAAAGGCTACTTAAGGTAATACTAAATCCCAAAGTCTGATGAATCAAACGGACAGATGTGCTTTATCCAAGGGCGACTCATAATGCTGCCAATAAAGAAAATACTTTTCCCATCCTCTTTTTGGGGTATATTTGATTTTTTTGTTCTTTTTGTTGATTTGAAAAAAAGAATAAATGAATATTATGTTACAGTGGAGGAATGAGCACAGCAAACATACAAGTTCAAGGCACAAGGACAAGACTGATGTTCTAGGAAATAATGCTCAGGAAAAATCCTCCAGTGGCCAAAGGTGTTAATATGCAAAAGAAAATTGTTACTAGGCTGATGGGTAAAGGATGCAAATGCGGTTGATAGAACACACAATGGTAACGTCCTTCGATGTAAGTTTAACGAGCCCAGAAAAGGGAGGCTCGGTGATTTTTCATGTTTAGAGAGTTTGAAAAAACATAAAAGGAAATTCCATTGGGGTACCTTTTTCATCAATAGTCTAGTCAGTTCGAAAAAGGGATAAACTAGCACCGACTAGACGTCAATTCAATACCATTTTAACGAGTGTGACGAGGACAAGATCACTTGGCAATTTTTCAATTTTAAGGAGTCTGAAAAAAGCTTAACTATGGACTCCGTCAGGAATGTTCTTCTGGACCGTTTAACGAGTGTGAAAGAATAAGGTCACTCGACAATATTTTCAATTTTAGGGAGTCTGAAAAGAGCTTAACTATGGACTCCAGGGGGGTTTCTTTTTCGTAAATTTAGTCCCTCAGGCCCGAAAAATGAATAAAATTATACCTGAGGATACTCTTCTAAAGAATGAAAATTCAATATAGTGCTCCTTTGTTCGTACAGTTGACCATCCAGACCGAAAAAGGGGTAAACTACCGTCGGACAGACGTGACTTCAAATTTTAGTTTAACGAGCGTGAAGGGTCACAAGATCGCTCGACAATCTTTTCATGTTTAGAGGGTCTGAAAAGGGCTTAAAAGGAGACCCGTTATTTTTTGGGAGTCCAGAGGGTAAGACAAAGAGTGAAAAATACCCATGCAAATGAGGCTCAAACTCATATTCAGGAAAGACTATTCGGACTCCCGAGCCTACTAAGTTGTCAGAAACGGCATGAACACCATAATGCAACCAGGAACTACCTAGGGCATCCATGTTTGGTAAGCTTTACCATCCAGTGGTGGCACTTCTAGAGCAGAAGTGATGGTTCCGTGGCACAACCGGATGGGATCGATCCTATATCGTAAAAACAAAAGGCAACGAGATGCAACAGTGGGGATGAAATCCTACCCTATATGCTCAGGTTGATTTTATTTTTTTTTTGAATTTTTTTTTTTTTTTATGGACCATCCTTATGTATATTATTTTATTTTTTATTTTTCTGAAACTCAATGAAAAGTGTCCCAATACCTTATCAAATCCCTTCCATATAACTCCAGAACCACCCAAAATGGTTTTTGGTACAAAGAAACTGATAAAAGGGGCCAAAAGGGTGACAAAAAAAGGCCAAAAAGTCTATAAATAGAAGCTGGCAGCTCATTATCACCATTGCTGATTTGGAAATTGACTTTGAAGACAAAAGACCCCCTTTGCTAGATATTGCGATTCTGGGAGCTACAGTGGACCAAAAGAACTTCTTCTCGGACCAACTAAGTACAAACTCCCCCATCTTGCATTTCAATACTTTACATGATGTTTTTGAGTGTGTTTAGGGGGTGGTCGTCGCCCTTTTAGAGGCCGACCCTAGTAGCCCGCGGGCTGTCCAGAGACAGCCCGCGGGTACCCGCGTGCTGAGTCAAGACAGCGCGCGGGTACCCGCAACTGTCACCTCGACAGCCCGCGGGTTACCCCCCCGTGCAACGAGAAAAATCTTTGCAAGATCTAATCTCTCCTTTTGACTTGTGATTTTGTAGGATGTATGTGCATTGGAGAGAGAGGGAGCATGAGGCTACTAATGAGGCAGCAACGACAGATCCGAATGTGATGGCCATGCTGATGCAGTGTGGCTTGGTGAAGTTTTTTCTATGTTCGTTCATGCACACTCAACCAAGGCTGCTGAATGCCCTGGTTGACTACTGGCACCCTGATGCTAAGGCATTCATGATAGAGGGGCAATCCTTGGTTCCCACCACCGAGGATATCTATTTTTTGACGGGCCTCTCGAGGAGAGGGGAACCCGTCAACTTTCAGACTTTTCCTGCGGGGCCGAGCAAAGTCTCGGAGCTGATAGCAGAATACTGTATGGCTGGGACCAACCAGGCGACCTCTTCGGTACCGGTTGGTAGTATCATCAGCCTTGTTCTTCAGACTACCCTATCATTGATTGGGCGGATTACCGGCTCTGCGACCGTACATCAAGCGTCACGTGCACAGATGAACTGTGCAGTCCAGTGCATGAACGCACAAATATATGACTGAAGTACCACACTGCTGGAGAACATGAAGAGGCAGTTGAATGATTGTCGTCAGCGCAGACACAGGAACTTCGGGTTCAGGACTATTCTCTGTTCACTCTTCTTTGAAAGAGTTCCATGTTTTAGTCCTCAGATGATGGTACGAGGACATCTGGCGACGTTCCCGGCAGTGTGTAGATGGGCAGCATTACTGCCGCGACAGGGTGGCGGAAGGACCGTGGAGGCCTTCGATGACAACTTCTTTGCGTGGTTGGTGCGACAGATTCTGGCGATAAAGGATTACCCATATGCCGAGATTGATTTTTCCAGAGATCCAGCGATTCCAGTTCCTCCTGGTGAGGAGCGAGGGGAGATGGGCAAGTCTCCACCTGTAGANAGAGTTTTTTTTTTTTTTTTTGCATATGTGAGTTTTATGTCTTTTTAGATATATATCATGTTTTTTGGATAACAGAGTTTCTGATGGGTGAACTTTGTGTTGCGTGCAGATGTGGGACCTGTGCGGCCTGCCGATTTTGCGTGGAACAGGCGCCGCCCACGGCTAGAGGCCGCAGCTATCATCGCCAGGGGAGTAGCAGTAGCAGAGAACCCTCCAGCCGGAGAGGCTGAGAGGTGTCTTAGGCGGGTTCAGCGGAACTTCACTGAGCTCACCCGCACAGTGCCCATGATCGAGATAGAGGAATTTCCGCCCTCCATGCAGACTCATTTGGTGGGGTTACCTCGGACATGGGTCCGATTGTTCAGGCGTTTAGGTCGGGTTGTACATGAGTATAGCAGGGCCCACAGGCCCTGAGCCAACTTGTACACTTTTTATGTGCCTCGAGCACTTATATGTATATATTTTTTGAGGGCTTAAGCCCTAGTGACTCGATACGACTCCCACTTTTTGAGGCGCTTGCGCCCATCTATGTACTCAGTGGATGTTATCATGTTTATATATGATTTTTATTTCTTTTATGTGTCTTTATGGATTATGTGTACAAAAATGTATTTACATGTGTTTGATCATGATCTTCCTTATGTGTGAGCAAGATGCCAATCTAAAATGTGATTAGCTAG
>ML834064.1:34751-54958 GCA_009831015.1 Picea engelmannii | reverse complement strand
AGATAAGACTCATGTATTCGGGACGGGAAAAGTATCTTTTCATTAACTTCAATATGAACCAACTTACAATGATTTCTGAGGCCGGTCACCGTTCCACGATCCTAATCCTGGGCTCTTCCTCTTCCTTTTGTCCTCCAACTGCTTCTTCTTGAGTTTCTCCTAAATCTTGAGGCAAGGCTATAGGGTTGGGACAAAACTGGCTTGGCAATTTGGTAGAGTTTCTTTGCTATGATTTTCCTCCTTTGAATAGTACCCCTACCCCTCCTTTTATAGGCTAGAAGGAGCTAGGGTTCTTGGCGAACTCTCGGCCATGCATGGCTCGGAGTTCCAGTTAACTGACAAAAAGCCTCGTGTCCCGGCGGAAACTTTCCTGATTTTTAGCTTTGTTAGGTACCCGCGGGCTGTTTTGGGTTAGCCCGTGGATGCCCGCGTGCAGTATAAGGACATCAAGCGGTTGCCCGTGCCCAGTGAGAAGTTAGGGCGCGGGTTTCTTGTTTTAAGTGGTTTTTGAGGATTTGCTCAGCATGGCTTTGGCTAGGAAGAGGCATGAGTTGGCCTGATGCCAGGTAAGCAGGGATAGTGCAATTTAGGGTTATAACACAGGGGGTCCTTATCTTGGTCATAAACCAGGACAAGGTCGCCCTCAGAGAAAACCCGAGGATGAACGGACCTATCATATTGACACTTAACTCTATTTTTATGAGCCTCGTTGTCTAGGGCCGCATCACGACGCTGTTCATCAAGTTGCTCAAGGTGTACTAACCGTTCTTCAAGCAGAGAAGTGTCTAGCAATAACTATACTGCCAACTTTAGAGATGGAATTTGACATTCGATGGGAAAGACTGCCTCCAGCCCGTAAACGAGTTGGAAAGGTGAGAAACCAGTTGCAGTCTTAACTGATGTTCGGTAAGCCCATAATGCCGAATATAACATCAAATGCCAGTTAGACTTGGCTGAGTTGATGGTTCGCTGTAGCATTGTCTTAAGCGTTTTGTTAACAACTTCCACTTGCCCATTGGCTTGGGGATAGTAAGGTGACGAGTGTTCTTGCTGTAACCCAAGCTTTGACGTTAACTCGGTCATCATTTGGTTCTGAAAGTGACTGCCATGGTCAGTGACAATCTCTCTCGGGACTCCGAACCATGCTATAATTTGGTTAAATAAGAAGAGAGTTGCATTCTCTCCATCATCTTTGAACGTCGGCATGGCTTCGACCCACTTAGTGAAGTAGTCGACAGCCACAATGATATAGCGGTGCCCCCGGGCTGACGGGGGGTTGCAAGTAGTGTAATCAATCCCCCACTTGGTGAAGGGACCGACGGTGATAACACGAAACATAGGAGTTGGATGTGCCCTCATCTTCCGTGAGAAGACTTGACACGGATGGCACTTCTTGACCAACTCCATACAATCTTTGATAAGCGTGGGCCAGAAGTAACCTGCTCGTAATATTTTTTGGGCTGTTGCCAACCCAGATAAGTGACCACCACAAGCGCCTGTATGACAATCGTTAAGCACTATGAAGGCCTCCTCATGAGTGAGGCATCGACGCAAAACACAATCCACACCTCGCCGATACAAAGTATCATTGAGTATAAGATAGTTCTTAGCCTGATGGCGTATCCGCCGACGATCATCACGAGAAGCAGAGGTAGGACACTTCAAAGTCTGGATATATATCATTATATCTCCGTACCAGGGATCAGAGGATTCAATCAAAAACATATCACCCCAGATAGGCGATTCCTCAGGCACAACGTCACCTGACTCAACCGGAAGTTCCGAAATAAGTTCTGCGAAGACCAGTGACTTTTTGGACTTTGCTGAAACAAAATCCAAGTCAAACTCTTGGAGGATGACCATCCATCTACTGATTTTCCTGCCAATAACACGTCGTGTCAACATGTACTGAAATGGATTCACGACGGCCACAATGGTGGTTTTATGGAACAGAACATAGTGACGGAACCGTTGGACTGCATGTACTGCTGCCAACGCAAGTTTTTCGAGGTGGGTATAATTAAGTTCCAGTCCTACGAGGCCTCGGATCAGGTAATATATCACGTACTCAGAAAATGAATCATCTTCCTGAACTAAAACCATGCTGAGGGTTGACTCTACGGTAGCCAGATATAATAGGAAATCCTTGTTATAATTTGGTGGCCGTAGCAGAGGTGCGGTTGTAAGGGCGTGTTTCAATGCGTCGAAAGAGAGTTGCACTGCTTCGTCCCAGAGGAAAGGGACGTCTTTCTTCAGTAAATGCATGAAGCCCTTGGTTATTTCGGCATAGTTGGCGATGAAGCATCGTAAGAAGTTTGCCTTGCCTTGAAGACTTTGAAGTTGTAGAATTGTGCGTGGGGGGGGGTAACTGTACTATTGCCTCCACCTTAAGAGGGTCGACCATGATCCCTGTTGTTGAAACGATGAAACCTAACAAACATCCTGACGTGATGCAAAAGATGCACTTGTTGGGATTTAAGCGAATCTGGAAGTAGCGATAGTGTTCAAAGAGGAGTCTGAGGTGTGTTGGATGATCCTTTCGCTTGCGAGAGCATGATGCTAAGTCATCTAAATAAGCCTCGACTATATGTTTGAGGTCATGAAACACAAAAGACATGGCCCGCTGGAAAGTGGCTCCAGCGTTCTTGAGACCAAAAGGCATTTTTCGATAGCCGAATGTACCCCACGGACAAAAGAATGTCGTTTTGTGTTGGTCCTCGGGTTTAATTTGGATTTGGTTGTAACCCGAGAAACCATCCATGAATGAAAAGGCTTCACAACCAGCGCACTCATCGATGATTTGGTCGATGAATGGGGTTGGATAATTATCTTTCGGACATGCCTTATTCAAATCATGGAAATCGGTACAGACATGAATCGTGCCTTGTTTTTTATCGACTGGCACGGGATTTGACACCCATTCAGTCAAGTGGATAGGGTATATGAACCCTACCTTAAGAAATTTCTCAACCTCATCCTTGATGGCTGCTGCCTTTCTAGGATTAACTGGATGAAGTTTCTGTCGAACAGGCTTAGCGTCCGGATATGTAGTGATCTCGTGTTCAACAATTTTTGGATCGATGCCTAGCATTTCCTTGTAAGACCAAGCAAAAACATCGCGGAATTATTTAAAGAGATCCGTGTAAATCTGAATCTCTTCAGGGGAGCAATCTTCTCCGACGAAGACATTCTCTACGATGTCGGGGCTTCGGGAGATATTGATAGGTATCATGGCAGCG
This sequence comes from Picea engelmannii, assembly GCA_009831015.1. NCBI lineage: Eukaryota > Viridiplantae > Streptophyta > Pinopsida > Pinales > Pinaceae > Picea > Picea engelmannii. The sequence goes on along the minus strand of ML834064.1, from coordinate 51,719 downwards.
ATAGTCGCCATGTTGCCCTCAGCATAAATATCCTGTGTAGCCAAGAGGTTAATGGGACAAGGTTGATCTCCCGTCATGGTGATAGTGAATTCTCCTGCCTCGATTTGGTGTAACTCCAGGAGGAAGTATGATCTGTGATGAAGATCTTCCCAGGGTTTGTCCAGACCAGTCATTGCTTCGATTATGGCTTCGTCAGAAGGCAAGACTAAGTCTAACGAGTCAGTGTCGACAAGAGAGTTCTGATCCCAGATAGGCTCAAGGAGTGGATCCAACTCTGGTGTGGGAATCGGATAAGGAGTAGCTGAAGTTTGTTGAACCATAGAGTACGCTACTTCAGCGGCCGACAAGGACGTAGACATACCTACATGCCCTGTCGCATCCATCGTATCTGACGGGGAAGGAAGATTCCACGGATCCTGGAAGTAAGTCGTGCGGAACGACGAAACATGGAAAATCTCAGCCTTATGGTGAGTCGAAATAAACTTAACATCGCTATGGGGAGGTGGGTAATCGAAAGTACCCATCAAAGATGGGCACAAGCCAACTCCTACGTTAACGACATCGTCTTGAGGATTATCTATCATGGGAACCGTGGATGCCCCCAAAGCTGGGTCAGGTCGAGAGAAGGATAACTGATCAATGGTCACGATCCGGCCTTCATGTGGAAACAAGAGGACTCGGAATACTGTCGCGACCACCACTTGCATTGCATAAGTCCAACTACAACCTAACAATAGATTATAATCGATGGGGGCATCGACTACCTCTACTTCGACGCACACGGTCTTCCCCCCTAGCTGCACAGGGAAAGGGGGGATGATGCCATGCGGTCAGAAAGAACGACCATCAAACGCAGTGAGAAGAGTTGGTGACGGAGACAACTCAGGTTGACCAATGGCTTTCCAGCATGCTAACGACATAATGCAAGTCGAAGCGCCCTCGTCTACCACCGTGCGGAAAATATTTCGTGTAAAGGTTTTCGTGGGGTGAGCCACTACTATCTGAAATGCAACGTGGTAAGGAAAATGAGGTTTCAAGTCAGTCGTATCTAACATGATCGTTCCCGGGTTACAAGTCTCAGTAGAGCCCAAAGCAGTCAACAAGGCTTTTCTCTGAGCAGGGAAACTTTGGAGGACCTCCAAAGCGGACATAGCACAAGGGGTTTGCGAAAAATCTTCCACCACAGAGTAGTTCTGGATGGCCCTTGCGTTTGGATTATGAGAAGCACGTTTAAACGCACCTTTGGGGATGCGAGTCATTGTTTCACCCAATGTCTTCTCAATCTGTAGAGGAAGAGATGGGATCTCGGCTTCTTTTCCCTTCTCAGAGGCACTTGGCTTGCTATAATCGTGAGCTCTAGTTGCTATGAAAGCGTCACTTTTCATCATATATACGTTCGTGGAAGATGAACCAGTTGGGGGAGGAAAGTTCTCGTGGCTGCCCCCCTCCGTACTTGTGGAGGTTTGAGTTAAATTCTGCCCATGCTGAAAGGGATTAGTCAATATAGCTTGTTGTTGTTGCGTGACAAACTTCTGGGCCTCTGCAAGTCGAGGGCATAAATGGGTTGGGTGGTCTTCCGCACAAAGGTTGCACGGATACCTCACCTTCCATTTTTCAGTAGTGCCCTCACCATAATTATCAGTTGGTTTCTTATCCCCCTTACTCTTTTTGCGTTGTTTTTTCTTTCCTTCAGGCTGCTGGTTGGCCTTAGGGTTAGTCGTCTGTACAGAGTGTACTTCCAACGTTTGAGTAGGAGGAGCAGCCAAAGCAGTAGTTTGGCTGGCCACTGAGTGTTGTATAGATAACTGCTGCAATTGTTTAGTTAATTGCTCAGCGAGCTTGGTTTGTGTCGAACCTACGATGCCATCAGCATGTGGTCCAGCTCTCTGTCTGGTTTTTTCCAGAATTGATCGTGGTGCATCTGGAAGGATGGTGTACAATAGACCAGACTAAGAATAGATAAGCTCAAACTGTTGAGCTCTCATGATGGCTTCTTCCTCGGAGAAGACTCTTGAAGTCACGACGTCTTTGGATAACTACGGAACTAAAGACTTAAGGAACCACTCAAGCAGGAATGTTGGTGGGACGGTTACCTTGATAAGACTCTTTTGGCATCGCCACTCTCGAATATGATCCGAGATATGGTCTGCTGACGTCTGCTCGAAATTGGCCAGCAACTCTGTGCCGACGTCGTATCTCACAGGTAACTAGAAATGGTTAAGGAAAGCTATAGCCAGTTCACCGAAAAAGGAATATCGTGAACGATCAAGCTCTATGTACCATTTCACGGCACTCCCTATCAGAGTGCATTGAAACAATCACAACTGGACGGAGTCATATTTCAGTGAGTTAGATGAACACCATAAGTGGAAAGTAGTCACGTGATCACCTGGATCTTCGTTAGGCTTGGCCTCGAACTTTGGGATGTCCGAAGGCAACTTCGTCAGCATAGGAGGCCAACGCGGATCGTGACAGATAGGATCATTCAACAACCATGTTAAATCCGGCAAGTGTAATGTTGCCAAGAAAAGTAGTTTAGGCTGTTGCTGATAGCCAGGGTAAAAGGGTCCTGGAGTTTGACTGGCACCAAGTTGCCAGGAAAAGTTTGGCTGCTGGCCTGGGTTCTGATAGAAACCATTGCCCTGACCAGTATAAGGGTTTTACATTTGAGGAGACATCATTTGTTGATTCCCCATGAAGGACATAGGATGTTGGACATTCATTATGTTTGATGGACTTTGGGACGAATTACTCCATGCCGGTCCTGATGAAAGAGGCATAGAAGTCTGTCCGGGGTTCCAATGGCTGTGGAAAGAGTTACCGCAGAATGACATTCCAGAGGATGGAACGGATCCTTGTGCTAAGTTCCAAGGTCCTGGTATATGTGCCCCCAGCGCAGGAATAGTACCCTGTGCTAGCGTAGACAGTCCAAAAATGGGTGTGTCCCCTGATGGGAAAGCAGCGGATGCGAAAGTGTTATTACCAACCGTCTCGTTCCAAACAAACGGTGATGAACCTACTGGTTGAATTTGCATAGGTGGTCCTTGACTCTCGGCTCCAAATGGACTCGTGTGTGTAGGTAGCCTGGTGGACTGCTGAGGAAATCCACCGAGCGAAGGGGACGAAGGAGGGATATGACCTCCAGCGTAAGGAAAAGCATTGAAAGGGACATGAATACCCCCAAGTTGGCCTTGCAGAGAAGCGTTAGAGCTCCCTACCCCCAGACCCAAAGTCTGTGAAATGGAAGAGGTGAGTGCAGGACTCGTTCCTGAACTAGGCATACCATATGAAAATGGAGCACCTGTCGCACTAGGTGTGTAAGGCTGTGTGGCCGCTGCGATAGATGGCGTCGGTCCACTTTGCGACATAGTTGCGGCCAAGACCATGGTGGCCCGGACCGTCGACAAAGGAAAGTTAGGAGAAGCTTCTCCTGTGGTAACAACAGTGATAGGAATGGAAGAATTCCCAGAGATTTGTTCCATAACTGGGTTAGGCATTGATAGGCGTTCGTAAAATTGAATTGGCACAATAATGTCCGGCCAAGAATCAGCGTTTGAGGTTTCAACCAATCCAAGATTGGCGGTCGATTCCTCGAGGGATTGTTCGGGCTCAAACGCCCCAGTTGCTTCAAAAGACCCTTGATGGTCTAGCTTCCGCCTCAATGGTGGTGGGGGTGGCTCCAGTATAACCGGCGGCAGGCCCAGAAGCCTTCGTGACCGGCGGAGCTCTGAATCCTCCACTGTGTGAGAAGATTCACGACATGCTAAGGTATTCTATACGAACAAACAGTAACACGCACTAAAAGAAATCCCCTAGAAGATAAATCAAGCAAGCACTATACTAGTAGGAAGAATAGTTACAACAACCAACACTAGAGTACCTTACCGGTGCAAGTGCAACTCGAATACGGAAGCACCCTCTGGGTCTACTCTGCAAAGCATCCGTCCGATGTCCATCCTAAGTACCGCGGTATACCCCCACAATCACCTGTGTATGTCCCTAGAAAAGATTGGCAACTAGTTTGCCAACACGTGAACAACTATCAGGCGGGTACAGTCGGCAGTCGGGTAGACCACAATGAGTAGGGTATCAAGCCCGAAACCTGTCAAGGGTATCGAGAGAAAGTGTTCTAGAAGACGACTGAGGACCTCGAATGGATTCGAGACCCATGAAGCTCTGTGGCAAATGCTAACGACATAATCCCTTAACAGATCCTCTATATGTGTTCTCCACAATGCTCGGTCCAGCTTTGGAGGGGTTATCTCCGCTGCCTTTCCTTACGCGACCTTGTGTTTAGCCCCTGTGTTAGAGGGGGGTCCTAAATAACTTTCCGTAACTGGACTTCTCCACTCCCTATTGATAAACTCCAATGTTTGGTTTGGGTGGCCTTGGAGAATTTACTCTCCAACCTAGTCCAAGGCCCTAGCCCTGAACTAGTGTATGTACCCTATGAACAAAAAAGTCTATTTGATTTTACTTAGTGTTGCTTTTAATGGGATTTTTTAAGTCTCAAGGTGCGAAAGTGAAACTGATGGTGTGTAAACAAACTCAAAGCAAAATGCAGAAAAATGCTTAGAAACAAACTTTTTCCAAAATGCAAAACCAACAACTTTTCAATGAAAGACTTCTTTTCTTTTTCAAATTTACTAAGATTTCATGCAGTAAATCTGAAGGACTTTCGCTCAGATCTATGAGCTACTTATACTAGACATGCACTGTAAAAACTTATGCAAAAAGACTTCATTCCTAGCTACTGATGCAACAACTCAATCCTCAAATTAAGAAGAAAATGAATTTTTTTTTTTTATTTCATTGCAAAATCACGCAACAAGGAAAATCGATGACAAGATCAAAACCAAGAGAAATGAAAGAAAACTCTGGCTTAAAGCACAGATCACAAACAGAATCAGAGCACAAAATGCGAAAAAAGCAGTCAAGATAACACCGATTCTAACACTTGCCTAAAAACCATAAAACAAATATTTTTTCTCTTTTGTTTTTTCTATCAAAAAATATAATAACAAACACAAGCTAAGGGGGAAATTCCCTAACCTGCTGACTGTGCAGCCCCAGACTCTAGACCCCTGAGAGGAGCTCTTCTCACCACAGGAGGGGATGACTACCCCACCCCAGCTGAAAAGCTGCCAATAAAGCCCGCGACTGTCACCAATACAGCACGCGTGCAAACGCGTGCTGAGCTTCTACAGAGTGCGGGTACCCGCGGGCTAGCCTTAAACAGGCTGCGGGTATGTATAAAAACTGAGATAAAATCCCACACAGACAGTCTAGTCCTAAAAAAGTCTTCTGGTATTGACAACCAAAGTCTCTAAAAGGCTTAGATGATATCACTTTAACAGACAAGCAAGATTTGCAAAAAGAAAAACTAGTGTAAAGAAAAACAACACAATAAGACAGACTGAAACACAAGACAGTATACCAATCAAGACCCAGACAAGATCCAGAAATCCCCCTGAGAATATAAACTTCTAACAGGGAAGAGGGGACTGCCTCTTAAGCTTCCTGGGCTCTACACGCTACTGAAACCACTATAGCAAGCGTTCACACGCGGGTTGTAGATGGTTAGGGCGCGGGTACATGCGTGTAGGCCTTATACAGGCCGCGTGTACCTCTGTGTGTCCTGTGAGTAAATGTCAAGCGTCAGTCAAGGAGGACTGGTATTGATAACCAGGTTCCTTGCTAGCATTGACCTAATAGAAAACAAAAATAAACAAAGAAACAGAGACTAAACTTCTTTGAACTACCCAAAAGATCTTTAACCAAATCCGGAAACCCTAAGAGTAAGACTTTCCCCAATGGAGTCGCCAATTCTATTGTGGGGTATTCTACCCTACGGACTAGCAAGCTAGGGATTTAAACTTGCATGCAGATCATGACCCTTCTTAAGCTTACTTTTAACCTTCTACCGAAATATAAAACCCCTTTTCTCAGGCAAACATAGGAGGAATCGACTAACCTTTTTATCGATGGTTGAAGTAGATCCTCCATTGAGCTTTTATCCCCTTTGTTGCTGCTGCTCCTTCCACAAAGCTTCCTGCAATCAAGACAAAACTACGCATGCATGCTATTGATCTACTAGAGGGTTAGAGATTAAACACAAATCAAATGACATAGATAAGACTCATGTATTTGGGACGGGAAAAGTATATTTTTCATTAATCTCAATATGAATCAACTTACAATGATTTTAGAGATCGGCCACCGTTCCTCGATCCTGATCCTGGGCTCCTCCTCTTCTTTTGTCCTCCAACTGTTTTTGCATGAATTCCTCCTAAAGCTTGAGGCAAGGCTAAAGGGTTGGGACAAAACAGACTTGGCAATTTGGAAGAGTTTCTTTGCTATGATTTTCCTCTTTTGAATAGTACCCCTACCCCTCCTTTTATAGGCTAGAAGGAGCTAGGGCTTTTGGTGAACTCTCGACCATGCATGGCTGGGAGTTCCAGTTAACTGACAAAAATCTCTTCGTCCCGGCGGAAACTTTCCTGATTTTTTGCTTTGTTAGGTAAACGCGGGCTGTAGTGGACCAGCCAGCGTTCACCCGCGTGCTGCAGAAGGCCTGCCAGCGTCCCAACGCGCCCAGTGCTAGGTTAGGGTGCGGGTTACTTGATTTAGGAGGTTTTTGAAGAGTTTGTTCAGCATGGCTTTGGCATGGAAAGGCAATGAGTAGGCCTGATGCCATGTAAGTAGGGATAGTGCAATTTAGGGTTATAACAACACCATTATTTGAGACCTATCTCATTGGATTCCTCTCTTCACCCTGATCGCAGTGGTACCTATCATTTTTAGTCCTTTTTTTTCTAGTGAACCCAACCCCTTCCCAACACCCTTATTTGGTACCTATCCCAGTGTATTCCTCTATTTACAATGATAATTGTGGTATCGTTCTTGAGTAACCCCTTTCCTGTGTGGACCCACCCACCCCCTTTCCCCTCCCAATGGCCCACACTCACAACTAAGATTGGGAACAACACCTCGCTGCCCTGAACAAAGTTAATGAGAAAACCAAGGCTGATATCTTTTCCCTTACTTCCAATAATTCTAGCATAAATTCTTGGCTTTCCCCACTGGAATCACTTCTTGCATCAATAACCCACTTGACAACCATGTTTCAACAATCAAAAGAAGTAGTGAACAACTTGACCACATTATTTAAGAAATCCCAAGATCCCTTCTCTTATGCACCACCTTATGACCCTAAAGGCACTAAATCCTCCCATTCCACCTCCTTTCCTTCCAACCACTTTCAATGGGAACTGTGTCTTCCTAGAGTGGAGGTGAACAAATTTGATGGCTCAGATCCCATAAGTTGGGTCACTCAAATGGAACATTATTTCTCTTTGCACGATGTTACTAATGAGTTGGACAAACTACGTTATGGTGTTCTCCATCTAGATCTTGAATGATGGAAATGGTGGAAATGGAGAAAAAATTCCCTCCAAGGGTATGTGGCTTGGGCAAAATTTGTTGGAGAGATTTATGAACACTTTGACACCGACACCCACCATTTAGGTTGTTTGACCAAGTTGAAAGAATTCATCATAGTGGAAGACTTTATAGCTTCCTTTGAGCATTTGGATTTCCACACAAAGGGCATGTCAGATGATTGTTTTTAGGAATTATTTATCAGTGGCCTCAAGGATGAGATCTGTGCCCATGTTCTCATGGCTCACCCTCAGACTTGGGTGGAAGATACTAAAATATATAAGGAAGCACAATAGGTTGTCTCTTCTCAAACCATAAAACCCTCCTTTATTCCCCACCCTAAACCATCCACTCCCAACCTTCCTCCCACTCTTTTTAAGGTATATTTCTCCCATGACCTTGGGTCAAGTCACAACAAAGCAAGACTGAATTCAAAAGATAGAACCTATCCTCATCTATATAAATGAATACAAGAAATAACTACTTTTTATAAGGAGAGAGAGAGATAAATAAAGAAGGAGATGCCTCACACATTGAATCCTTCATTTGATGTCGATCCTTACTATCTCTTCTTGAAGTGCTCTTGGTCTCTATCAGAACTAGCCTACAATAGGAAACCAACAATAGGCTACTACAAGGTAGTTATACATTCAAATATCATATATAATGTGAATAGATTAAAATATATAGGAAAGACATTGGAATATGACATCAAAATGAACCAATAAACACACAATAGGAGGGAAAGAGAACTCTTCTATCAGCAACAATGTGAGAAAGGTAGTTACAACCCGATTCAACTTTTGGGAGTGGTTCAGAGCCAACTTCTCTCGGTTCCTCCAAATACCTTCAAACATCAACTCAATGATGAGGCTCTTCATCGGATAACTCAACAGGTATAGGAACACACCCTCTAGTTATAAATAGAAGGAAGGAACACTGGAAAAGGATTTTTCAGGTATGGGATGCTACTCATAGAATGAAGGGGTATAGGGAAGCTTGCTAAATTTTTCCATCATGATCTTGCACCTCAATTCTTCTTCTCATCCATGCCCCCAATGGTGCATTTATACCGTACTTGAGTGGTTAAGGAGGTTGAATTCTATTTGGTATGGGCTTAGGAAGGTTGGGAAATGAGCCCAACTGAAATCCTGGCCCAAAAATGTGGAATTATTTATTTTTCACATTTTTTGAGGGAATCCACGAGTTGAAATCTAGCAAGGCGTAGATGTTCATGTGTTTCACAAAGGAAACCCGTAGATATAAGAAAACATCACGTTTTTTAAGTGACTTTGATGAGGGAAGTTTGGATTTTTATTAGCAAGATAGGGAAAAGGGTTGGACCATGTCACAAATGCATAGATGTCACAATTTATGCTATAACACACTCCACTCAATATCCAAAAATGAACCTGAGAAGAAATGGTTGAATGTCAACTCAAAGGCCTTTGCTATAATTGTGATGACAAATATTTTTCGAGGCACAAGCGTAAGAAAAAAAATATTTTTATGGAAATATCTGAGGATGTTTTTTAGGAAGAGGTATAGGATCCCCCTATGGTAGAGTTACTAGATCCAATTGAACTTACTCCACCCTATGACCCCTTAGAATTTGAACCAATCATTTCACTAAATGACCTCACTAGATTCTCTACTCTCCAAATCATCAAGCTAATTGGGTAAATTAAGCATCGGAAGGTCATCATCCTAATTGACAGTGGCAACACTCATAATTTTATTCATCATCGTATTTCCCAAGAAACCAATTTCTATATCTATGCAATCAACAAATTTCAAATCATGATTTCCAATGGATGTTCCATGAAATGTGGGGGGTTTTGTGAAAATGTGTGTCTCCAAATTGATCATTACAACATGAAATATCATATTCTTGTTATCACCATGGGTGAATATGACATTGTGCTCAGTGCGGAATGGTTATGCACTCTTGGCCCCATCCTCATGAATTTTTGGAATTAACTATGCAATTCCAAATGGAGGGCCAATAGTATAAGTTTCAAGGCATCACAACAAGCTCCCCTGAGATCATTAGTTCCAATCGAATGAAAAATCTCCTCAAAAAAGGTCATTCGATAATTATTTCCCAACTCCATTATATTCAAGAAATTGAGACACCCTCTATGCATCCTAACCTCCAATATATCCTCCCAAAACACTAAGATATTTTTTCCACTCCCTATAGAATTCCTCTTTCCCATGGTGTTCATGATCATTCCATTCCTCTTGTCCTGGATAGTCTTTCTCCCAATGTTCACCCTTATCATCATCCCTTTACGAAAAAGAATTAAATTGAGAAAATTGTTCAAGAATTGATCAAAGAAGGTGTTATATGTCCTAGTACCATCCCCTATTCTTCTCCTATGGTCATGGTGCTCAAGAAATAAGGAACTTAGCACATGTTTCCAAACTTTCACGCCCTCAACAAACTCATCGTCAAAGACAAATTTCTCATTCATGTCATTGATGATCTCCTTGATGAATTGAGTGGTGCTCAGAACTTTAATAAACTTGATCTTCATTCTGAATACCACTAGATATGTATGAAAGAGGAAGACATTCCTAAGACTACTTTTCAAACTCATGAGGGTCACTATGAGTTCTTGGAAATTCCCTTTGGCCTATCTAATGCTCCCTCCACTTTCCAAAGTCTCATGAATCATGTCTTCCGTCCTTTTTTTCCATCATTTTTTCATAGTTTTTTTTTATGATTTTCTCATCTATAGTAAAACTTGGACCACCCATATCACTCACCTGGATCAAGTTCTCCATCTACTCTCTCAGCACCAAATTTTTCTCAAACAATCTAAATGTTCCTTTGGAGCCTTGAAAGTGGAGTAATTGGGTCATATTGTCAGCAAGGATGGTTTATGGGTGGATCCTAAGAAAATTGAAGCTATGCAAGATTGGCCCCGCCCTAAAACTCTTAAGAGCTTGCATGGTTTTCTAGGTTTAATAGGCTATTATCACAAGTTTGTTTGGAAATATGGAAAAATAACAGCACCTCTCACTGCTCTCTTTAAAAATAATTCTTTCACTTGGACTCCAGCAAGTGATCAATCCTTCCACACCTTGAAATATGATATGTGCATGACTCTTGTCATGGCCCTTCCTGAATTCTCAAGGATTTTTTTCCTAGAATGTGATGCTTCATGGAAAGGAATTGGGGAAGTCCTCATGCAATATGGCATGCCTTTGGCCTTCACTAGCAAACAAATTTCAGAGAGACATTTGGTCCAATCAATTTATGGAAATGAAATTTTGGCTATTATGCATGTCGTGGATCTCTGGCATCCTTATATATTGGAGAAACACTTCCAAATTAAAATTGATCATCAGAGCCTCAAGTGTTTTCTAGAACAATAAATTTAATCACTGGAGCAACAAAAATGGGTGGCCAAGCTATTTGGATATGATTATGAGATCATTTACAAGAAGAGAAATAAAATGTGGTTGTTGACACTCTTTCCAAGAAGTGTGAAGAAGAAGGGTCCCTCTTTTCCCTCTCCTTCATTGTACTAGCTTGGCTCCAAGTTGTTCTCTAGGAATGGCTACAAGACCCACAAATTTCTCACCTAATCCAACAATTGCAACACCATTCTCCAACTTCTCTAGGGAACTCTTGGAATAATGAATAAATTCACTACAAAGGCCATCTATATTTAATCAAATAGTCACAACTTAAATCCACGATGCTTTCTGAGCTTCATGCTTCACCCACAATTGGGAATTCAGGGTTTACCAAAACCTATGAAAGGGTCAAACGTTATTTTTTATGGGATGGTATGAAACATGATGTCCACACCTTTGTGGCTTGAATTTGATGTATATCATTGCAACAAGGGAGAAACAGTCAAATCCCTAGGCACACTACAACCGCTTCCAATTCACCCTACTATTTGGAGGGATATTTCTATGGATTTCATTATTGGCCTACCTAAATCGGGAAATAATTCAATCATCATGGTGGTAGTTGATTGTCTTTCCAAATATTCTCATTTATGTGCTCTTCAACACCCATTCACAGCCTCCATACTAGCTCAACATTTGATGGATAATATCTTAAAAATTCATGGCATGCCTCACTCTATTATTTCTTACAAAGACCCAACTTTCACCGACAATTTTTGGCAACAATTGTCTAGGATCTAGGGAACCCGATTGCATCTCAGCACTGCATGTCATCCCCAAACTGATGCCCAAAACAAAGTTGTCAACAAGTGTTTGGAAACATATTTTTGATGTTTTTCATCTTAAAGACAAAATCAATGGGATCAGTGACTACCCCTATTTGAATGGTGGTACAACACCTCTTCTAATACAACTACTTGAATGACTTGTTTTGAAATTTTCTATGGCCAAAAGCCTCCGTCAGTTCTCTCATACATGCTAGGTGTCTCAAAGGTTCAAGAGGTTGACAAAAATATTACGATCAGGGAGGCCATTCTCTGCACCCTTAAAGAAAATTTGGCTATGGATCAAAATTGCACAAATAAACAAGCAGATCAAGGTCATTCTGAATGTCATTTTGTTGAAGGGGACTAAGTGTTTCTTTATATGCAACCTTATAATCAAACTTCACTCAAAGATAAACATTGTCAGAAACTTTATCCTGAATTTTGTGGTCCTTATAAAATTATCAAGTGAGTGGGGTCAATGGCATGTTATTTATCTCTGCCCAGTAATTCTAATCTCCATCATGTTTTTCATGTATCGTTCTTAAATAAAGTGATTGGCACTAAGTGACAAACTCAAACTAGTCTCCCTAAGTTGGATGAAGAAGGTTCCATTTGGTTGCAACCATAAGTAGTCTTGGACTAGTACGATCATCGTCTATGTCAACACACCATCAAGGAAGTGTTAGTTCAGTGGAAAGATACAAATTCAGAAGATATCACTTGGGAGTCGACCACCATTCTGCAACAATTTCCTCATCTAAGTCCTTGAGGAAAAGGTTTTTCTTCAAGAGGGAGGGAATGTTAGGGAGATAATTATCTAACCCCTCATGTAGGTATAATAATATATTTTCCATGTAATAAAGGTCGACATTAATTAATAAGTCATATTTAATAAATTTGAACAAGTCAATGTAAGAAGGCCTAATAGAAGCTTATGATTCTAGAAATATCTTCCTCTAGAATGTTCTTTACAAGATAGAATTAGTATAAATAAGAGTAGGGTGCATGAGAGATATTTGTCTTGAGAATTATTGTAATATGTCTATTCTATGTTTGAGGTTTCCCCCTTGAAGAGGAAATTGAACATTGGTTTCTTTGAATAAATGTATCATTTATGGTATTTCTCTTCTCAATATTTTTTTGTTCCATTGATATTTGTTGAATATTCTTGTTTCTGCATATTATATTACATCCAAGGATAATTTTAAGGATGGAAATTTATTTTAAAATGTAGAAACCTTGGCAAATCTTACTAATCCTTCATATGTGAACTATAAATGTTTGGCGACATTTTTGAAAAAACATTCAAATTTCTAAGGATTTTATATAGTTTTTATAAAATTTTGGTGATTTTTAAGGTAAAATAATTTTATCCTATAAAATTTGGGCGAATCATTTTTAAAATAGCGAATCTCGTTTTTGGAAAAAACATGGAAAATTAGCCCATGAACGAAATTTAGCCCCTAAAATCATCCCTGATTACATCTGGTATCTTACACATGCTTCCCAGCATGATTTCAAAGAAATCTTTCATATTCCTTTCATAGTAATTCTCATAAAAATACTTCTCCTAGAAATATCCTTTGAATTGCCTCCATGAGACCTTCCTCTCATCAAGGTGTTTTTCTTTCTTAAGTTGATCCCACCAGATGGTTTCCTTTCCTTGCGAGTGGTAGGATGCAATTCTTGTTTCTAGCCTGAAGGGATAATCATGTAGCTGGAAATATTTATTTATTTCCAATAGCCAAGAATCAACCTCTTTTCCTTTCTTATGCTCACCATTGAAATTTTGTGGCTTTATTTTCCCGAGTTCACCTTGCAAGATGTCTGCCTCATGCCTTCTCCTCTGTCTCCTAATAGGAGACACACTTAGTATTCTCCCTGGAATTGAAATAGAATGAGATCTCCTGGTGGATTTCTCTAGGGAATGATAGTGCATGCTCATGCTCCTTGACTTCCTATCATTCCCATGCTCATCCCTTCCACTATGGGATTTGGATGTTGTCACTTTTCTAGCACTAGTTGCTTGCTTTGTGATAGAGTCTTTATTGGCTTGACTCTGCAACATGTTCAAACTATGAAGTATCTCTTCTTGAGAATTCATATTATTCTCATTATCATCTCTATATCTCTGCAATTATCTCTACAGACTTCTCATAGTTACATGCTCATGTTTTCCTCTTCATCCATTAGACTCTATCTCAACATTTCCCACATAAACATGTAGCCATATGAACTCTTCTTCATGACTGTAGGACCCTTGGGAATATTCCATGTATTTAGTTCTCATACAGGAACTAAAATTCCTCCTTATACCTCTAAATTATTCAATAAAATTTGCATGCAAACAATTTTCTGTTAGACAAAATATATACATAATTTTGGAAAATAATGTATAAATTTATCTGTTTTCTAATGCCACCAATCATCTTCCTTTGTGTTGGCTATAACTCAAACTTCCCAGGTAATTTTTCTAAGTTGATATATGTTTCCTCCTCTCCAATATCTTCCAATGACTACTTTCTTGCTCAATTTTGAGCTCTGGACAAAAAGTTACAGTCATCTAAATATTGTTAATTCACTCCTTTTGCACACTTTTCATTCTGGTTCAATTAATCTCAGCCACCAACTTCTATTACTTGTAGAAGTGAATCTATTAGGAACCATAAAATTTTTTGTATGAGACATAGATAAAAGTATGAGAGACAATTTATAACAAATCTCATATTTTCAATCTAATGCTCTGGTAAAAAATTGCAGCAATCTGGAAATGACAACATTGTCCTTTTTCATCCATTTTCCCAGACTTGAATTTTTAGCCAAATTGGCTATCTCCCAAACTACTCACTTCTGGAAAAACTTCACTAAACCAAAGTTGTCTAGATTGATGAGTATACAAAACTTTGAGTAGATAATGTTTTCTATATTTGTCATATGGGGACCCTTTTCCTCGTAAAATCCCAAAAATCCCCCAAAAGTGGCTTGGAATAGTGGATTTTGCCATGTTTCAGCATCCCCATTCCAAATCCCTTAGAATAAAACCAATTCCTTCACACATGGTTTTCACGTCTTATTTTATGGCACTCTGTACAATTTTTAATTGTAACTATTCCCCGACCACTGAGTTTGACCCTAATCTTCAAAAACATGTAATTTGCATTTTCTGAAAAATCAAAGCATAATTGGCCCATGGCCCTCTCTGGCACTTCTGTAGAGCTTGAAAATGTGAAAAAAACCTATAATTTTCATCTCAATTTGTCTTAATATGATCTAGTAATTTAGAAATATGTTTTTGGCTCTAGACTTTATTTTGTTTTTAGACTATAGGACAATTTTGCATGTGTGATATCCTTCTTCTCTTCATCCTTTATGAATATCACGCGCACACAATTCTATATTATGCACCAACCAATGTTAAACACATTCCATATCCATAATGTGTAACACCAAGATTTAGCGCATGCCCCATGCACCAATATTGTGTGCAAACAACTTCCTGTATCACGCAACAATATTCAATGCACACAACTTTTATACCATGCAACAATATTCAGTGCGCGTTAATTTTTATGTCACGTAACAATATCTATTGCATGCAAATTTTATGTTGCACACCAAAATCTAGTGCACTTGACGTTTTATGCCACACACCAATATCCAACGCACACAACTTTTATGTCGCACACCAATATCAATTGCACACGATTTTTTATGCCACACATCAATATCTAGTGCGTGCAACTTTTATGCTACACACCAATATTCAATGCGTGCAACTTTTATACCATGTACCAATATTCATTGCACATGATTTTTTATACTGCACACCAATATCCATTACGTGCAACATTTTATACTGCACACCAATATTTAGTGCACACGACTTTTTATACTGCGTACCAATATTCAATGTGCACAAAATTTTTATACAGCGCACTAATATCCAATGCACACAACTTTTTATATCACATACCAACACCCAATGCACATATTTGTTTTTTACGTCGCACACCAATATTTAGTGCGCATAATACCAATTTTGCACTGTGTAGTGCCAATATTTAGTGCATGCACTGTGCACCACCACGACCATCATGAAATTATGCCCAACTTTTCTATCTAATATGAATTTAGTTGCTTGAAATTCGAAATGAACCCTCCATAACAACCATTCTAAGTGCAATTTCAACTTGATTTTACTTAGAAATTTGGGAATTTCACTCATATTTTACCTTCTTCCCCAAATTTGACACAACTTAACCAATGAGTTAACACATTTACCCACTTCATACTGATCCCTGACCCATACAAGTCTAGTGTTGAATTGAAATATTTGATACGATTCAGTAACGTTCCTCAGCATAACCGAAGAACATTACTTGCAGAAAATACATATAAAATTTACAAAAACAATTCTACTAACTAAATTCTTGTAGCTTTTCAGCTACAAATTATACACAAATTTAACTATTGTTTGATACCATATAAATAAATGCATATGTGACATTCAAAATGATCATGAATACCAATATTTAGTGTGTGTAATACCAATTCTGCACTGCATAGTGCGAATATTTAGTGCACGCACTGTGCGCCACCACGACCATCATGAAAATATCCCTGACTCACCTATCTAAGATTATTTTGGTTTCTTGAAATTCGAAATGACCCCTCCATAACAACCATTCTGAATGCAATTTCGACTTGATTTTTCTTAGAAATTTGGGAATTTCACTTAGATTTTACCTTCTTCCTTAAATTTGAAACAACTCAACCAATGAGATGACGAATTTACCCACTTCATGTTGATCCCTCGCCCATACAAGTCCGGTTTTGAATCAAAATATCTGATACCATTATGTAACATTCCCCATCTTAACCGGAGAACATTACTTGCGAAAAATACCCATAAATACAAAATATTTTTGCTAACTAAATTCCTATAGCTTATCAACTACAAATTATACACAAATTGAACTATTGTATGATACCATATAAATAAATTCATATGTGACATTCAAAATTATCATGAATTTTGTTTCCTCACCGAGACAAACGACATGCACAACATCATTTGTATTGCGCATGAAAACTATTCACAACATATGCACACCATGATTTGTACTGCACACGACAACTATTCTCAATGTGCGTGATGATCCAAGCACCACAACAAAATCTTGTTACTGATAATACCAATATCTATTAACAGATACATTGTTAAGGTCCTAACCCGCACATAGGTAGATCAATGTATTCAGATGTAATAAAGGTCAATATTAATAAGACCTTTCAATAAAATAGAATAAGGCGGATGTAAGAAGACCTAATA
>ML834064.1:22919-34651 GCA_009831015.1 Picea engelmannii | reverse complement strand
GGAAACCTATTTGAGGTTCTTTGCATCGGAAAAACAACACCAGTGGGCTCAATGGTTACCCCTCGCCGAATGGTGGTACAACACTACATACCATACAGCCACTCGCATGACTCCTTTTGAAGCAGTGTATGGACAGAAGCCACGGTCAGTTCTCTCCTACTTACTGGGTACCTCGAAGGTCCAGGCGGTCGACCAAACACTTACAGTCTAAGAGGATATCCTTCATACCCTTAAAGAGAACTTGGTCATGGCCCAGAATAGAATGAAGCAACAAGCAGATCAAGGTCTCTCAGAACGTCAATTTGTAGAAGGGGATCGGGTGTTTCTGCGGCTGCAACCATATAAGCAAACTTCCCTTAAGTCTGAGCAGTGTCAGAAGCTAGCACCCAAATTTTATGGCCCTTACACAGTTCTAAAGCGTGTGGGACAAGTCGCATATCAGTTAGCTCTGCCCAGTCAGTCGAAGCTACATCCTGTTTTTCATGTGTCCTGCTTGAAGAAGGTGATTGGAACTAGGTGCCAACTTCAAACCAACCTTCCAGAGTTAGCTGAAGAAGGATCCATTTGGCTACAACCAGAAGTAGTTTTGGACCAGAGGGAGCATCGCCTGTGTCAGAGAACCATCAAGGAAGTGCTAGTACAGTGGAAAGATATGACTCCAGCAGATGCCACTTGGGAACCAGCTACCATTATGCAGTCGTTTCCACATCTCAAGCCTTGAGGAAAAGGCTGTTTTTAAGGGGGAAAACATGTTAAGGTCCTAACCCGCACATAGGTAGATTAATGTATTCGGATGTAATAAATGTCAATATTAATAAGACCTTTCAATAAAATAGAATAAGGCGGATGTGAGAAGACCTAATAGAAGCTTCCGCTTCTAGAAGGATCTTCCTCTAGATGCTTCTTTTTAGTATAAATAGGAGTCGAGGGTATGAGAACCCTAGCTGGGATATTATTGTAATAGAGCGTTGCTCGACTGGAGGTTGACCCCTCGAAGAGGCCTATGAACATTTCTATCTAATTCAAAGTGTTATTCCTGTTGCTATTTCGTATATCATTTCTGTGTATTGTGAAGCTTATGCTGGATATTTTACTGTTATTCTGTCATTTCTATCATTTCGTTTCTGTTCTGCATATTTTATATATCTGGTATCTTGCATACATTTAAACCTTGAATTATGAACACCATGACAATTAATCTCAACCCATTGTCCATACTAGTTAAAAACATAAATGTAACTAATAATTTCATCACAACAATATATAATTCATTCACATGCACAAAGTAAAACACACAATAGTTAAACTCATACACTAGCTCAAGAAAATAAATAAAAAATTATCTTTTTAAAATAGTTGTGCAACCAACTTCTTTGGAAGGAAGTTCCACCCAATCATATACTCATTGTTCCAAATCTTAACAAAAAGTCACCCCCGAGATGGGGCTAGGAATCCACAAGAAAATGGTGTCTGTCATAGTCCTCTCACAACTCAATATCCCACAAACCGTTGTTATTCTCCTACATCTATCCTAAATTTTCTCCATCTCTCTTCCCATTGACCTACCCAACCCAAGGAATGTACTCTTTCACTGATCTCATTCCATCGGGTGGCCCATTCATTTATTAGGGTCTCTCTGGAACAAGTAAATAATAATCTCTCCACTGGGAACTCAAGGGAAATCACTTCCAGAAAAACTACCAACAACAACAACAAACACTTGTTGTTACAGTTCAACTCATATAAGAGTTCACTCTTCATGTCTAACAACCTGGTTCTTCAAAATTCAGCTCCAAAGAACTCCAAAACTCTCCATCATACTCCATAATTGGCCCAACCTTCTTACTCTATCTCCAATGCTCTTTTTCTCTCCTCCCTCCTTATTGTTCACGTGAAACTCAATCTATCAAAAACTACATGTAATTTCCCATAATAATTTCCTCTCATTTGGCTTGATTTATTGACTCACACACTTCCCCAATTTGATTTTACTCAACCCCCATGCTCCCAATAACTATGGGATGTGACTTCCCACACCCACCCTCTTACATGATTTTAATGATTAGTCTCTTATACGCTCAAACATAATATAGAAGCTATCCCCAATGATAATAAATTCATGAAAATGGGTTGAATTAATACCCACAATTAGTTCCCCCTTTGGACAACTATTAAACACTCTCTTCTCTTGTGGAAAAAATCAACTCCCATCTCTGTCCATATTCCCAACAACTGGTATCATATTTTATTTATTTAAAAATAGAAATGCATTCTTATATTACATTGTTTGGCCATAACCACATTCATATCTACATTATGCATAAATTAAACTGGGGATTATAGTGGGGATGTTACACCTTCATTATTCTTAGCCCATCGAGTTGCACCATTCTTTTATCAGTGTCTCTCTAGCATAGGTCATTGGGAATATCACTACTAGGATCTCGAGGGACTCACTACTAAGAAAAATATTAGTAAATAACTAGAAACAACCTCGTAGTTGTAGTGAAACTCATACATGAGTTCACTTTCTAGGCCTGACAACTAGGTTCTTCAACATTGAAACTCACACTAGAGTTCACTCTTCATGTCTAATAACCTAGTTCTTTTTGTTGTACTCACCCTCTAGGATCAAACATCCCTTTCACCGTTTTACAGTTCCTCGAGTGATCTATCATTTTCCAAGGTTTTCTTGCAAAGATGAATGCCAAATTGTTGCTATACTTCCACTAGAAAACTATAGTCTATGGAAATCATCCCATCTGCATCATATGCATACATTCAATATGAGACATTATCATACAATTTCCATTTATAAATTTCCAAATCCGCTTTACACACGAGAACATAATTTCCCAAACATGAGTTTTCTTCTCATAATTATTTGGCTCTTGCAATAGTAGATATCAGTCTTCCTTATGGGATTACATCACTTCCATATCCAAGACAATTATTCCTTCAATATTCTCAATTTCCATACAAATAAACAAATTGTTAATATATCATAACAATTTTCAATTACTAATTTCTCTAATCTATTTTATACAGACAAATAAAATTTCTTAGGCATGAGATTTCTTCTCATTATGTTTTTCTCTTTATAGTTGTAGATATCATTCTTCCTTATGGACTTACATCACTGCCATATCCAAGACTACTCTACCTGCAATTTTCTCAACTTTCTTGCAGCCAAACAAGTTGTTAATACTCATGCACATTTTCAATAGTTCATGAAATGATCTCAGAATTGTAATTTACCAGCAATTCAATCATTTCTAGTCATTATTCACATTAAAAATGGAACTCAACCATTATTCATATTATCTAGAATGAAACTATCATTCATTTTACATGCATTACCAACACACCAAGATTTTCATAATGCAGTCAAACTTTACCAATAAATAAAATCAATGTGACAACAATCATGGCCACATCCAGCCAATGCATCCTTGCATTAACTCCAGAATACCATACATCCATGTCATGTATTCCACCATCTAAGTTGTAAAGTCTAGCCATTGTCTTAACACACCATCGAAACTCTTCCCAATAAATTCTCTGATTATTTAGATACCTTCCTCTTCCATCCACACACAACACTAGGAACATCATCCCTTAGTGTTATTCAGTGTTGACAAAGAGGTTGTTGTCCAAACATCGGTTATATAGGGGAAAACCATTATGCACTTGTATGGAACTACAACCTTTCCATATACAGCCTCAACATGGCCTCACACATGGTGATCTCTAATGAAATTCATTGCTACTGCATGAGTATGTCTCTTGTCTTGACTCGATTATGATCTCATAACCAACATAACACAATATGCAATTAAATTTCTCATAAATTCATTCAAGCATTACACAAAATGTATATACTCAAGGCCCTCTTCCTTTACATCAATCCAAATATGGAACTTTAACTGATGGAATTCTTACCTCAACTCCCTTCATCATTTACACATCACAAACAACCCAAATGCATATCTGCATGGTTGTTATTACATTACTTGATGCTACCTGATGAGTTGATATTTTGTAGAAGCTTGCAAGATCCTTTCACCAACCTTTGATAATCATATTACCATGATCCTTTATCTTCATATGGATGGATTTTACATATAGAAACAATGTCATCAATATCCTTTTCATCCATGGTATAAATATTTTTCCTGGACACACGGTCCATCATTAGTAGTACTTAAATATCATGACATCACTATTCACACATAGAAATCGACCATTTTTAGTCTACAAGCATGCCACAAGCATGTTCAGGCATGTCCACATGCATAAATGCACATCACTATGCATTATGCATTAATCTTATCATGCCTATTTCATGTACAATCATTTTATATTGATTGTATGCATTATGCATAAATTCTATCATTCACTCCAACACATATCTATTTCAGATTTAATTTAATTATTTGGTTGTTGTTGTAGATGGCTCCCCTTGAATTCCTGTAGAACCTCATTTCCATATGCAATTTCATTCTTCTCAATTTTGCACCATTGGCCTCTATCTTGAACCTTTCAACCAAGCCCCAATTGGGAATTATGCTTTTCCAGCTACTAGATCCATTAGTGTTACCATCTCACAACTACATCCTTTATGCAGAGAATCCTATCCCAACATTTTGGATAAAGTTATCAATATTCATAGTGTTGTAAGATGCACTACTCTAGCTGAATATCAACGTTGCAATCTAATTAACCACTCCACATTTCCTTGACTAAACCAGTCTCAAAATATCATTATCATTGATTGGAAATTCAATATTATGAAATACTTCTTTTATGTCATACTTCTAATACTCTTTTCCATCCATGGTTTTCCTCAATTTTAAATACTTCTCTTCACTTAATTGAGTGATTCACTATGAAGCACTACTTGGCCACTCAATACCACTCTGTTGCAAATGGAATGCTACACATCCTCTAATTGTTCTTGCACCCTATTTTTTTTGTTGCACACTCTGATAATAGAGACAACCTTCTTCCTTTAGGTACTTTTAGACAAACTTTGATAGATCTTATCTAAAAATTCCTTCTCCATGAATCCCTATGCTTGAATATACTGATGGCTCATCCACTCCATGATTCACACCTCATCTCATGATATCATTTTCCTTCTCTTGCAATAAGATTTGTATCCTTCACTACATTTCTACCTTCAAGGCTATGGAGTTCTCCTTAACTCCTTGTGCATGCTTATGACACTCCTCACTTGTTGGATTCATATCTCATGTGAGAATATCTATTGATTTTTCTTTGCAAGATACTCATACTTTATAGCAGTTGAATACTCATATTCCTCTATTCTTCCTTAGACCTTTGTCAACCTTGCATCACCCGCCTTGCAATCCTGCACTTCTCTTTGCATCTCTTTGATGCTTCAGTAAACCACACAAGAATGAATTGCTTCCCTATCTAAAGGACCCTGGGATTAATATAGAACATACCCACACAATGCTCAACTGTGGAATCTTATCTCCTTTCTAGGAATCCCTCACACAACACTCTATGCTACAGTGCTCATCTACTTATTAGCAATGCCCTATTAATAAGCTCACCCCTTTTTATATTGTTAAGATATTACACTTCAAATGTGCCTCTATACGTATGCATATGCACTATCATGAGTTTAAATACTCCTCCTAACCCAGAAATCACCTCTGGCACTCAACTCTATTACTTGGGAATGTTCCTCCAAAATTTTGACATTATTTGGAAAAATATTCACATTGAGTAGTTACACGATTCATGGAGTCCAATTCCTCTCTCTCCTGAAAATTTATGGAGAACCTAATGCACCCCTAGAGAATTTATACCTTCTAACATATTTTCCTCTAGATTACCTTTCCAGTTACCACTTTCTTTCTCAATTCTGAGCATTGAGCAGAAAGTTATAGGCAATTGAATATTATGAATTTACCTCTTTTATGCACCTTCTCTCAAGTGAAAAATAATCTTAAACACCAAATTTGGCCAAATTCAAAGGTAATTTTGTTAGGAACCAAGGAAAATTTTCTTCATGACACAGATAATACTACTAATACTAAAATTACAACAACTCTCATATTTTCAAACTGATGGTCCAGTCAAAATCTGCAACAATATGGAAATGACAACTTTGCCCTTTGGGACCTTTCACCTGGCTTAGCAATTTTAATCTTGATCATGCATCACTACACCAATTCGTTTGGGATTTTGACAGAAGATAAATTGGTTATGTACATTACTACCTTATGAATGATCTATTACAATTTTACCCTTAACTAGGCTCCATACTATTAGTTACAACCCGTAAAATTTTTGATTGCTCTACATTTTTAACCATGTATGTTACATGTGTCTTCTTTCTCTTTATGCACATTTTTACATACCCAGATTCCAAATATGGATCCATGGTTTTCTTCTATGGTTCATAATATTTCCATAGACTTCTCATGTTCCCCAAATGGACTTCTGAGCAAGGAGTTATTCCCCTTGGAAATAAATTAGTGTTGAAAATTTACCTTGACTGTTTTAGCTATAACTTTCTCATACGAGCTCCGTGTTTCGAAAAAAATAGCTCGTTGGAAATATCTCCTTGAGATATTTTATTATGTTTTAGAGATATAATTTACCTTGGTACAATATATTCTTGAGGGTTTCGATTTCCTAAACAATGTCATTTAGGGCAAGTTGAAGACCTTCAAAATCCAAAACAAATAATACAAAACTGATTGTTTTACTATTATAATAGCCCTTTAATCTGTACCGTCGATCTCAAAATAAGGTGATATCAACCATTGATCTGAAATCCAATTACGATTGGTGATCAACACTTTTCTTGGACGTGCGCAACACTCTTCCTAAACCGCCGACTTGACTGTTGGCCACCGACCCTTTCCTTGACAAACAATCAAAATACATCACTAAACCAGTCAATCTGACCATCGACCATCAGTCATCGGTGATTTTCATTGGCGAATGAGAATCCTCACCAATTCGTCCACCCTGAACATTGGCCTTCGAACATCGACCATCCTTGTTGGCCAACAAAAATACCTCTCCAATTTGGCCAACCTGACCATTGACCGTTGGCCATATCTTGGATGACATGGCATGACACGTAGATGATGAAATTGAATGACATGTCATATTGAGGTGTCAGCTTGGTTGATGTGGCACGACACATGGATGATGACATGGCATGATAGATCATCCTCCTCTTTCTTCATTGACCATAATCATTTCTTTGGATGAACCAAATACCTTGTCAATTATGTCGACGCCTGACCATTGGTCATCAACCATCGATGCTTTCTCTTACTCAATAAAAACATTTTTCTAAATTGGTTGACCTAAACATTGGTCATCAACTATTTTATTTGGCGACTGAAATGCTTCTCCAATTTGCCCAACCCTTGAACATCGGTCGTTAGGGATTTTCTTTGGCCAACTCCAACACTTAGAAATTGTTTGACCAAATCCTCAATGAATTTGGACCATCAATCTACCATTCGAAATGATATTGACTATTGATCCATCAAAATTTTCCCAACTCTTCCAACAAATCTCAACTTTTGATTTGCTCTATTTTCCAAGCTCCGAAAGGAAATCTGACCATCGATTAGCTCCAACTTCCAAATGACTAAAAATGATTCCAGACCGTTGATCTGTCTCATTTTCAAAACTGTTGAAATTAAATATTGATCGTTGATTTGATCCACATTAGAACTATTGTAAATGAATATTTGTTGTCAATTTGATCCACTTCTAAAACTACCAAAAATGAATCTCAATTGTTGATCCATTTCAACTTCAAACAACCAAAAACAGATCCTAGTCATCAATCTAATCCATTTTCCCAACCATCGAAATTGACTCTCGATTGTCTATTCACTTCACCTTTCAAACGAAAAAAAACCTTGTAATTTTTTAAATTTATTAAAATGAATCTAGGCCATTGATCGATATCAAACATGATCTTGGCCTTCAATTCACTGAACTCTGCCCAATTCTACAATGACCATGAATACACAAATTTTGACCTTCCAATCGAATTTTAACTCTGTAATTTTTTATATTGATTCCCCGTATCATCTCTCCAAAATTTCTAAGGCATTTATACTCAAATTTGATCACAAATTTGAGGATTTCACTATGATTTTTCTTTGTTTTTCCCCAAATTCATCACAAACAAAATTTGTAACAATGAATTTCACCCGAATTCATGCTGATTATGGCCCATACAAACTCATCGTTTGAACTAGAAGCTCTGGTGCCATATTCTAACATACCCAACCTCCATTTGAGGCACATTACATGAATAATACACATTAAATTAATATTTGCTACTTAATAAATTTCATGTAGCTTAACAACTACATATCACACACATATTTAACCATTTGGTTGATACCACAACTCCGAATACATCTACAACATAAGGAAAATTATGAATGAAAATATTCAAGAAGACAAAAAAATACCCAATATTCATTTAAACCATTTACACAACAAAATAACATACGAACAAAACAAAAACACTTATTTGTTAGTAATTAACCAACTAGTTGTGTACGAAGGATGAACCTCCTAGACATAGTTTTTGTTGTTCCTTTTCTCTCAACAGTAGGCCACCGTCAGAATGAGGCTATGATTCCACAAGGAGATTTGGTCCTATGGCTATCCACTCTCCACACACAATAGCCCCCAAACCCATGTTCTACTCCTACAACAATTCTAATTCACCGACTCTCTCTTCCCCACAATCTGCACTATCCTAGGAATGTACCCCCATTCACTGCTTATATTTCCTAGGGTTGTAAAATTCATTTATCAAGGCCTCTAGTGAACTCATTTGGCCATGAATCTATCAAATGGGGATTCTAATAACTCTCAACTACTTCATAAGTTCTCAAAGAAACCTTCACAAGGCTCTTGAGTCATTTCCTTAACAGGAAAGCACACTACATACTTACATACTATTTCGAAAGCACACAAGCCTCTTCCTCAGCATAACCACAACCAAAAAATGGTTTCCTTCAAGAAAAACATGGTTTGTTCTCTTCCCAGCATTCAAATCCTCTCTTATTGTCCATAATCTGCATGTAAAACTTGTCTCTCTTCTCCATACAAATTTCCCTTCTTCTTGCTTGTTTTCTTGACTCTCACTCTTGCCAAAGATGATACTTCAACCCATTCTCCCCAGTAACTATGGGATGTGACTTATCACACCCACACTCTTACATGAGTTAAATGATTGGATTTGGGAACACTCAACAACAAATAGAAAGTTATACAAAATGATAATAATTTCAAGAATGTGGGTTGGATTAATACCCATGATAAATTCCCTCTTGGAACCCCCCTCTCTCTTGGGGATTCATATCCCCCCCATAATTATTCATCCCTTTTGTATAATATCCAATGGTTACTATTTTTATTAATTATTCAATGCACATAATATACAATTTGGCTCCTGGACACATTAAATCAATACGGGCTCTTCGCCCCAACACATCAACTCAATGACGTAATTCACATTTATAAAATTACATTATTATTCATGGGGATTGAAACCAAGGATGTTACAATATCAATAATGTCATCTGTATAATCATTTTAATAATAGAACCGCCTTTTTTCTCTCAGAATTCAATATGAACAATTCAATCATGCTATCTACTATATACTGAACCATATAGAATAATAATCTAATATAACTATATTGCTTTATGTTTTATATGCATAATAATATTATAATTCACTTAGTTTATAAATCATAATATAATATGTTTATAATAGACCTTCTCAATATAGAAAGTGTAAGGCATCGGGAGCTTAGCTCAGGCATGCACACTTCCACCATAGTCTAAATCGGGCAGGCATGATGCTCGGTGTGAATGAGGAGACAAAAGTCTTCATATAGGGGAGATTTGGGGTTCCTTGGGTGCACGTTGTGCCAAGGGAAAACTCCACCCAAGGTGCCTTATGATGCAAGTCAAACGATGAATGGTTTGATGAATATTTGATGGAAATACTTGGGCGCTCCACCAAATGAACAAATCGACTAAGGCATGGGGGGCACACTTAGGGGAGTCGACCCAACTCACATAAGCAGCATGTGCACCTAAGAGGACAAGTTGTCTTGATGGATGTGGCATGTTTACGTGAGGGGTGCACCAAGGTTGGATGCATCGATCCCAAGGGGGCAGGATGGTTGATGAGTGCATGGGTTTGTTTGGATGACTAGGTTTCCGAAGGGGCATGAAGATTCGTTTGGACACGGGTTCGCGAAGGGGCATGGTGACTCATTTGTAAATGGGTTCACAAATGGGAGTCACACCCCCAAAGGACACAACATTTCAGGATGGTGACCTTTGGAGTGCCTATAAGAGAACAAGGGAGCACAACCAAGGAAGGAAGTTTTTGGAAGACAAGGAGACAAAGAGAGCTCTATGATTCTAAGTCCTGTGAAGAGGTCAAGCTCCCTCAAGGAGCCAAGTCACTCCACTTGGGAGGACTTTTGTTGCATTAAGGTGGATTCGTTAGATATATATGGGTGAGTTTCTCTTGGGAATATTGTGCCTAATCTTGAAAAAAGAAATTCTATTAGAGGCATGTGTGAGGAAGAACCAAAATTTGTGAATTCTATGGAAACAAAGAGGTAAAGTCTATGGAAATGAAGAGACAACAAGTTTGCGGTTGGGGGCATGTATGAGGTGCACCAAATGTGGTTGTGGAGATGATTGCGATGGATATTCTTAGTGATGATATGTGTATGAGTGTCTTGGTGAGGTGAGACAAATTGTTTGACTCTTCCCTATTGTAAACCTAGTAGTGCTCATGTTTTAATTGTTTCGCAATAACAAAGACTTAGTCAAGTGGTAGGCTCGGTTCATGCCGCCCACACTATATATGTGTTTGTCTTTCATTTATTCCATAGTTCTCTTGGTTTCTCATAGATGTATGTTTCAAAATGACTAAATTTTAAAGAAGTTAACGAATGTCTAAGTATACAAGAGTTGCACTAGAGTAGGAGTGTGACTCGTCGATAGCCTAGAATGAAGTATGGGTATAGTCTAGGTGAAGAAGCGTAGTCCTGATGAAGTAAAGTTAGTGTTGACAAGAATCCAAGTGCAAAGCATCGTAGTGCGACATAGTCTCAAGAGGTGCACGATCGCAATATTTGTCTAGGCACACTGTGGGGACATGACAAATGGTATTACAGAAAAACTTGAAGGTAGTTTGTTGCAAAGGAAGTTCAGCGGGATTGTTCATAGACTTGATGAAAAATTCAGTGTAGAAAAATTGTTCATCATATAATTTGCATCAATCTTACAAAATATGTTCAGTTGATGGTGTGATGGGTAGGTTGAGTTGGGCACACACCTTGTGCAGACCGAGAGAAAATTTTGTGGTGAAATAAAGCACGTGGACAAGGTGGGTGATCGTAGAACTTGTCGCAAAGTTCATTGCATAACTTGTCACATAATTGATGTTAAGTACCTATACCATATCTACCAATATAATAACCACAAATACTGAATACACAATAGATCCAAAGAGAAATATAGAAGAAACCATACAATATTATTACCAAACCCTTGAGGTAGGGCAACACCATACAATGGATCTTATTATGGAAGGGATCCTCTCCTGTTCACTTGCCTCTTCGAGGGGGCATCCTCCTATTGAGCTACCGCTCCACAATACAATATTTCTCTTCA
>ML834064.1:0-10999 GCA_009831015.1 Picea engelmannii | reverse complement strand
AATCCCCCCTACCATTCCTCCATCTTCTCAGTGAAAGGTAACTAGATCATTTCTTCCTTGTGCCACCTACTAGGATATTATTCAGACGAATGGGTAGGTGAGCCCATTCTTGGTTTTCTATCCATTTTCTCCATCGAGGAAAAGGCCACTATGCAGTTCAACTACAAATAGTTTCTGTCCGACAACATCCATGAACAACTCTTCAAATTCTCTACGGAGGGTATGTTCAGGTATTCGTCGATTTTGGTATACATGTTCATCTTTTTCCAAGCAGATAAGTTCTCCTTCTCCATGAAAAAAATATACTAATATGGTAACCCAAAACCTATCACATATTGGACATCATTAGTGAGAAAAAACTCATCTAATTTCAATTTCAAGAAGTTCATCGATCAGTTTTACCACCCAGTGGTAAGCATGCTCAGTGGAAGAACAAAGCCCAGGACAAATGAATAAATTCAAAGGATCCTACATCTATCAGGCCTAGCTAAAATAGGTGACTGGTACCTCTACCAGGATCACACAGAAATCAGGGTCTACGACTGTGAACTACCACCTTACAAGTTTCCCAAGTATTTTCCTGTTAGAATATTCTCTCTGGAATATATCAGACAGATGATCAATTCATATGACATTCATTTTGTGGCTTTCAGGAAGAAGCAACAGCTCAGGATCAAAGGTCAAATAGGTTCCTTCATTTGCAAAAGAAGAGTTGCATAAGAAGAAGCAAACAAGTTGTTAAAATATATGAAGTTCAAGAAAATTTTCCCATGTCACTACGATCCCTGTGGTATCATTGCAGAAACTAGATTGAAGAAAAAATTTCCCCCTATGCTCATGTGCCTAAACTAGATATAGAAAGATACATGAACCAGACAGAATGTGAGGAAAACACTCTGAATGATATTAAACATCATCCTTCTCTTGCCAACATTTCACAAACTGTTACTCCACAAGTACCAGTAGAGAAGAGGCCTAGGAAAGAAGTATCTCCCTCAGTCACTAAAGTTTTAGCAGAGGACTTCCAAGTTTACAGGAAAAGACCCAATGCCAGTCATACACCTGACAGGTATGGAGAAGAAGAAAACCAGTCCACCATAGTTATGGAGGGAGAACATTCACCACTTTTCTTAGGCAGTAAACAAATTATGTCCACTTCTTCATCCAGGAAACAAACAGACATCACACTTTCAACCAAATCCTCACAAGATCCTACAAGACTCAGTATCTTTGAGAAGTATAACCTAATAAAAAAGAAAAATGAATTGGTGACCAACAATACCTATGCACAATTATGGAAACAGACTTTTACAACACAACATAGGTTGCTCTCTTCCTTTGATACAGAGAAAAGAAGGATGCACATGGAATTTTTGTAGGCACAGGTGCCTCATGCAAAGTCAATTTCTGATTACAAAAGGTAAACATTTGAGTTTGATGTCAAAGAAGTGCATCCAGTCGACCAAATGGATATGTACAGACAGACTGGGGAGATTATTTTCTCCACTCTAGCAAACACCTCCATGACTACTGCAAAGTTGTAGGTTTCCTTAAACAACATCTAGACTCAGCTGAAACTAGAGAAAGTGTCTTCTTTAGCAAAAGATAACAAGATAAATATCTGAAGGAACTGGTACTCAAAATTTGATATGATCCATCCAATGTCAAAGAAGAAAAATAATTACTAAAGAAGAATAATGATGATATAGAATCCTTAAGAAAACAGTTGAGAATCCATACCAACCCACAGGTGAAGGAAATGGTTGAGACTAAAGGCCACAAGGAGGAAATGTTAAAACTAATCATGGAGAAAAATGCACAAAACAAGGAGATGGAGGCTGAGCTAGAGAAACTGGTCAAAGAAAAAGATAAAAGTGTGTCAATGACTATCATCCCACTACAATCAGTTCCTCTCATAGGGGTTAGTACAACAACAACAGGCACAAAAATATAAATCCTATAAGCTATCCCAGTGGCAACTCTAGATGCATAAGAAAAGTTGGCTAAGTCGATGGAAGACATGTCTCTGCAAGGACAAGAAATCAAAAGACTACAAGAGAAGATTAATAACCTCTAGAATCTAAAGTCCACATTTCAATCTAGCTACAATACATAAATTCACAAGTCACAAAGGCTCAAGCAAGAAATTCATAAACTACAGAAGGAGACAGTCATGGCCAAAACACTTTCAGAGCCCAAGGAAAATATTTGGATGGACAACTACCAATCAATGACATATATTTGGCCCCTAATATAGATTATGTTTCAATAGCACAAGCTAGTGCAAAGAACCAGACAAGCCATCGACAAGATAAAGGGAGAATTGGGAGAAATGCCTATCGAGGCCACAAAGATCATCAGGTTCCTGAATCCAAAGACTAAAGAAGAATTGGAATCACTAGAAATTGAGGACAAAACAGAGACAATCCTTGAGGTCAAGAAGTTTTTGACCAAGAAAGGATTGATGTTGCAATTAGAAGATAAATCTCAGAACATGGATATTGGCGTGTAGAGATTCTTTAGCAAGGTTGACTCATGCAAAAGAAAGGGCTTCTAGGTTTATTAGTGATCAATGACAAGATGACTACTCTCTCATACTACAAGCAGAAGATCCTAGCAATGGAAAAATATGGTTCTAAGTTTGTTGGGATACAGGGAAGCATTACTAGAAAATCATTCTCGGAGACTCTGCAGTTGGACCTGAGCATCCAACACGAGATAAAGTACATCTTCATCACCAGGCCAACCTTTTCTAAGTACACAGAGATGTATGAAACTTACAAAAGATTACTCAAGATCTCCATCCCCAGTCAAAAGATATGGGAAGACTTTTGTGCCTTGATCGAGTAAAAATGATGTGTACATCCGAGTCAGCATGAAGAAAATTCATAGTCAAGTCAAAGATGAATCACCAACCACCTTCCTCAGAATCAACACCAAGGATTCGAGAGGATCATTTAGCATTCCTAATTTTTTGTAATATGTAATCTAGTTAGTTAGATTTTCTCTCCACCATATCTTGATCATTAATGAAATGATCAAATGTAATTTTTCTATAAATACTTCAGACTTCGAAGTATTGAGGGTTGATCTTTGTGCCCAAGTGAGTTGTATATGTAACATTTTTGAAGAGATCTATCAGTAATAAAAAGGTGATTTCACAGGATTCCTATGTGTTGATGTTGGTGATGTGTTTTCTTATCTGTTAATGTTTATCCTCTTCTATTATCATCTTGTTTTCTAATATAATCATTTAAAAGGAGTTTAAGTACAAAATTTATCTCGAATACTATGTTTCTAGATTTTAACGATCTGAATGTTATTCTTCTAATATTAATGTAATAAAGAAATTCTTAAATGCTTCTTTATTTCGATTGACTATCTCACTTTTTTTGTCTTTCCATCACTTAAATTCTAAAAAGATCCAACATTTTCATTATCTTTCCCTATGGAGAAACCTAATAAAATTTGTATCTGATCTCAATCCCTAACACAAACCCCATAGCCCAATGGATGTTTAAAGAAATATTTCAGCCATATTTGTAAAAAAAACAAACAAACTCAGATTCATTTAACTAACCTAATATCTTAAAACCCAAACATATCTAAATCATACAGAGAGATCCCTCTCTAAAACTGGCAGGGCTAGATCATAGTTTTGAATTGGTTTTGTAAGTTACCTCTGCTAAATTTCTTCTACCCTCACACAACCTCTGGGAATTTACAGAGTTATAACATAGTGGCGACCATACTGGGGAATTGAACCATATTGAGGAACTAAACAAACTTTCAAATCCTACGATTTCTTTTCCCTAGATAAAGAAAACTTTATTTTTGAACAAATCATAAAATCTAACCTACAAAGAGATAAATGTTTAGAGGTTGTTGAAGTTTGTATATATTAGTTTATATTTCTTAAAATTTAAATTTTTGGCTCCTAAAAGAATCCCCACTAGATCCCACCCTGATCCAGAACCTGCAATAGTAGTAGATGATCCAGAAAATTTACTCAGAAAAGGAAACATTATAGAAGGTTATGAGAGTCACGGTCCTCTTCATAGGGTCACTTCTCTCCCAGAGAAGCTTGTCACTATCCAGGATCTTGAGTTTGACATACCCTTTGATCTGAGTCTTTTCAGAACCAAATCTGGCATCTTTGTGAGTGAAACAGTCTTAGATAAAACCATCCTCCAACCCAAAACCCCTGAGAGACTTGCTCCTAACGCAAATTTTGATCAATGATTTCTTCAAGAGTTTAAAAAGTTAGAAGATCTAGTATCAAATCTCTATCAAGCTTTGTACCAAACCCACTTTCAATAGTCAGTAGAACTTTCTTCCCTGAATATTGTTGCAGCCTCCATCAAACATCAAATAGTTCACTCTACATCTCCCAATCCTACATATTCTACATCACACAAGTTGTTATTCAACCTCATCCACCAATCATGGTAGGCAGATATGCTCACCTAGTGTTAGTTTCTCCCCTACATGTTATGCCCTAGGACTATCAAACAAGACTTCCTCAATTTGATGGTACTGGACCTCTTAATGCACAACAACATGTTGATAAGATGAATGATTACTTTGATTTGCAGGAAGTCGATGAGGTAAATGTCTAGATGAGAATTTTTTCGCAGAGTTAAACCAGAGAGGTCAAAAAATGGTTCAAAGCGTTATGGGTTGTGAGCATTGCAGATATTGTTGCTTTCCATAGAATTTTTCTCGACAGATGGGAGGTCAAGAAAAACCCTCTCCAAATCTTATTAGAATACGAAAATATCAAAAGGAATAAAGGAGAAACAGTACAAGATTACTGCATTCATTTCAACAATCTTTACAACACAATTCTTGTTGATATCAAGACTCCCCAAGGCTTGGCCTTAATCAAGTTACCTGATGTATTTGATGCTAATATGTCATACCAAATGAGGGAAAGAAATTCTTCCACCTTAGAAGATATGCAAAAAAGTGCAGTGAGTATGGAAGCAAATTTATTAGCCAGAAGAGCTAGGCAAAGAACGAAAAGAAGAGTTACAATCAAGGAAGAGCCTTCCACTTATTCTTCAGATGCTAAACTAGACTCCATAGTCAGAAACGTCGAGAGAATGATGGATAGGCTAACCATCACTGGCAAGAATCCACCTAGGGAAAATCGTCCTGCTCCTCAGATTAGAAATCCAAATTTCAGAAGGAACCCTCCCCAAATCATACAGAGAGAGCCCAGAGACCAAAGGGAACAAAGGGGTATTGATCAATAGATTATACCACCTCTGCAATAAAACTATGCTGATGAATGGGAGGAGATAATTGACGAGTTGGATGACATTCACATAAACCTTATGGGGGTTAATGACAACGAGACAATTTTTCTCACTCAGACATAACATGAGTTGTTTCTACTTTCACAGATAGAGGTAAATGAGGAAGATGAAGAATATGAACAACAGGCCTTTGAAAATTCCATAATGGAAGTCCACAGACAATACAATTTAAGAAGAAATAAGTCTAATGACAACCAAAATAAGAATGTTGTTGAAGAAAAGAAACCCTCAGACACTACTCCTAAGAAAGGCCCTAGAAATAAGAATGAAGAGACTCCTGCAAAGAAGATTCTTGAATCTTCACCAAGAATAGGTTAAATCGAGGTTGTATCCACAATTTGGCCTAACACTACTACACAAAAAACTGTGGTTGATAAACTTGATTCTCAAAGCCAAAGAAGAAATTATACTACTTTCATCTTGGAAGGTGAATTAGAAAAATTGAAGATTCATATTCCCCTATCATAACTAATGAGAAAAAATGATTACAAATCACAGGTGATCAAAGCATTGAGCATTGAACCATAAATAGGCACAAAAGAATTAAACATTGAGCCAATAGTATGCATAGATACTGTAAATGTTGTTGATGACCAACCTAAGATGCTCTTTTGTCTTGAGGTTGATGGACAAACTGATACTGGTTTTGTCCCCCCATTTTACATTAGTCTGAATATCCATGACAAGACATTACATAACGTTATGCTGGACTCTGGGGCTTCTCACAATCTTATGCCCAATGTTGTGATGGAGAATTTGTGGATCGATATCACCAGGCCCTACAAGGAAATATACTTCTTTGACTCTAGAAAGGTCAAATGCATAGGCCTGATTAAATATTTTTGCATCACCTTGGTGCAATTTCTAGCTAAAAGTATGGTCATGGATATTGTGGTTGCAAACATTCCTCCGAAATATGATATGTTATTATCTATATCTTGGGGTGCTAAGTTGAAGGGCACTTTGCAGTTAGATATGTCTTACACTACCATCCCTGTATTTGGATAGAAAAGAATATTGTACAAAGAGACTCTGATGAAGTATATGGTCAAAAGTCGGGAAAAACCACAGAACTACCCATTATACTTTGTCCACTCTGATCTAGATTCATTCATATTGTACAATCATGGTGACTTGGATAATCAAATTGCATAGTTAGAAGATGATGCATCTATCCTGAAGGAGAATCATGGGACTACTGAGGAAAGTAAAACTGTGACAATAGAAAGTGATGAACCAATAGAAGATTTCTAGAGTATGGATTTTGATGGAGCTATTAGAAAAGAAGGAGTTGGAGCTGGAGTGTGGTTTCATAATCATAAAACAAGGTATTTAGAAAGCCACTCTTACAAACTGAATATCTAGTGCACCAATAACATAGCTGAGTATGAAGCCTTGATGCTCAACCTGAAGTTATTGAAGAATATTGGTGCCAACAAGATTATGGTAAGAGGGGACTTTGAACTTGTCATTAGACAAATCAAAGGTGAGTATTCAGCTAAACATCCTAGACTCAGAGCTTATAGAAATGATGTTTTAGATTTTCTACAATGTTTCACTAAAATTGACTTGCAGGTAATGCCCAGAGGCCAGAACATACTTGTGGATGGATTGGCTACTTCAGCAACCACATGCAAAATACCTTTCCATCCAAATCTCCAATACACAGTAAAGGTGAAGTGCGGACCAATTCTCCCAGACAAAATCAGGTACTGGCAAGTATTTGGCAACGATGAGCAAATTGAAGATTTCCTGCAATTTAAAAATGATTTTGAGTGTACAAATATATATGTAGAGAGTGATGAGGATAGTGTAAATAAATCAGTCTTTGAAAATGATAGTGTAAATAAAGTAGATTCAGATCAAACAAATGAAAAAGATGAAGACTCAGATATTTTGCAATTGAAAAATAATGTTTAACCTAGAGGTTTGGTTCCTTTAGAAGACCTATTTGATTTCAATGATGTAGCAAAGAAACCCAAGATTGAACCTAGTGGAAAGGAGGTTGGGGAATGTAATATAGGAACAGAGGAAAAACACAAATGATAAAACTGTCTAAATATTTACCCCCCGAGCAAAATCAAAAATTTATTGAATTGTTTAAGGATTTTATAGATGTCTTTGCTTGGAGCTATGAGGATTTAAAGTCTTATGACGCAAGTATCATACAACACAAGATTCCAATAAAATAAGAACATAAGCCTTTCAGGTAGAAACTTAGGAGAATCAATCCAAAGTTACTTCCCCTAATAGAAAAAGAGATTAAAATGATGTATGATGCCAAAATTATAGTCCCCTTAAGATTTTCAAAATGGGTTTCCAATTTGGTTCCTACCAAAAAGAAGACTGTTGAAATTAGGCTTTGCATTGATTTCATAAACCTAAACAAGGTTTCGCTCAAAGACAATTGTCCCTTGCCTAAAATGGATCACATCTTACAAAAGGTATTTGGGGTCAGTAGGATCTCTTTACTAGACGGATTTTCAGTCTATAACCAAGTCCTCGTCCACCCAGACGACCAAGAAAAAATAACTTTCACCACACCCTGGGGAACTTTCATGTATGTGAAAATTCCCTTTGTTTTGATGAATGTTGGTGCCACCTTCTAAAGAGAAATGGAAATTGCCTTTGTGGATGAACTCGGTAGGTTTATAGTCATATATTTGGATGATGTTACTATCTACTCCAAGTTATATGAGGAACATTTAAAACACCTCAGATGAGTGTTTGAGAAGTGCCGAAAGTTTTGGATTTCATTGAATCCCAAGAAAACTCTTTTTGGTTTAGAAGAAGGCAAGTTGTTGGGGCATACAATCTCTAAAGATGGAATTAAGATAGACCCTAGCAGAATGGAAGCCATCCAAAAATTAGACAACCCTAGGAACATTAGAGAATTACAATCATTCATTGGTAAAATAAATTTTCGGAGGAGATTCATACCCAATTTGGCAGAAATCCTCAGGAAATTACAAATATGATGAAAAAAGATACCAAAATAAAATGGAACACTGAATCTAAACATTCCTTTGAGTATGTAAAACATGCACTTACACAATCCCTTGTATTGATCAGTCCATATTACACTAAGGATTTCTATTTGTTTTCTTTTTCATATGAACACACCATTGCAACAATTTTATTGCAGAGAAAAACAGTGAAGGGAATGAGAAGCCCATAGCCTTTTTCAGCAAGTCTTTGAGAGATGTTGCATTGAACTACAATATAATGGAGAAATAATATTTTTCCCTAGTAAAAGAAATAAAGGATTTTAGAGTTTACATTCTCCATTCTCATACTATTGCTTATGTTCCAAATGTAGTGGTGAAGGATATCCTGACTCAAGATAACCCTGATGATAGGAGAGGGAAGTGGATTTCTATGATTATGGAATATGATATAGAAATCAAACCAACTAAATTGATCAAGGGTCAGGGTTTCACTAAATTTATGGTTGAATCCATTTTTCATGCTTTAGATATAAACTTCTTAGTTGCAGTTGATGAATACGGAGAGCAGAAAACTCCACATGTAAAAGAGGTATTCTTAAATTATCCATGGTATGCAGACCTCATATTTGTCTTGCATAATTTACAAGCTCCCCCTGATATAACTAACACTAAAGCTATATTCTTAAAACTAAAAGCATTGAAATATTGTATTTTGGATGGAAACCTTTACTTGAAAGATGTTGGAGGAATTTTAGTTAATTGCTTATTAAAAGATGAAGCTAACAAGGCATTGCAAGATTTCCATGAAGGATATTGTGGCAAGCATCTGAGTTGGAAGAATACTGCTAACAAGATCCTCAGAGATGGTTTTTACTAGCCCACCTTGTTTGCAGAGGTTCATAAAAAGGTAACCTTCTATAACAAGTGCTAAGTCTTTGAAGGAAAAAGGAAACTTTTGCCTCTACCCCTGAAACCTATTTCAATTGAAGCTCCATTCCAACAATGGGGTTTGGACTTTATTGATGAGATTCATCCACCCCTTTCAGGCTAGCATAAGTTGATCCTCACAGCAACAGACTACTTCACAAAGTGGATTGAAGTTGTACCTTGCAAGCAAGCCACTGATTAAATACTTGGAAACTAATATTTTGTCTCATTTTGGATGCCCTACAAAGATCATAACTGACAATGCAACAACTTTCAGATCAAAAAAGATAATAGAATTTTGCAACAAGTATTAGATTACTTTGGGACACTCCACAACCTATTATCCTCAGGGAAATGGGTTAGCTAAGTCCTCAAATAAAAGTTTGGTGAATATTAGAAAGACGACGCTAGAGGAAAACAAGAAGTCCTAGCATAACAAGTTGGTTCATGCACTTTGGGCTGACAAGTTAACCACAAAAAGATCAATTGGTATGACCCCATATCAGTTGGTATATGGTACTAATGCAGTTTTCCCCACTTCTTT
This sequence comes from Picea engelmannii, assembly GCA_009831015.1. NCBI lineage: Eukaryota > Viridiplantae > Streptophyta > Pinopsida > Pinales > Pinaceae > Picea > Picea engelmannii. Next base: position 1,259 of record ML834064.1, on the reverse strand, counting down.
GGGAGTTCTTGTTATGAAATTGTTTCAAGAAGTATAGGCAGAGCCTAATGATACCCAAAGAAGAATAATCAGATGATCCAACTGCAACAATCCAGAGAAGAAGTGTATAACCAAACCTAGGTAATCCAAGAAAGCATCAAGAAGATTTTTGACAGGAGAACCAACGAAGATAATTTTAAATTGGGTGACTTAGTACTGAAATGGGATTCCAGAAATGAAGACAAGGGAAAGCATGGGAAATTTGACAATCTATGGAAAGGCCCTTACATCATCCAGGCTTATAGAGGGAACAATGCGTTCTTACTCAAAGACAGTGAAGGAGTAGATCTGCCAGGAGGACCCATCAATGGTAGAATGCTCAAACATTATGTTCCACAGGAATACATATTTTCAACCATTCACCTCATTGTACAAACTGTTTTTACTTTCATGTTATGTGTGGGTGTTGTTGATCAGATGGTTGAAGCCCGGAGAGAAGGCCCTAAGCCATTGACCAGTGACACTAGATTTTCAAAATAAAGAAAATCAAGTTGCAGAAGAAGCACTGGGGAAGATTTTTCAAAGCATCAGGTAGCAGGTTCTTGGCACCTCACAAGGAGAGCACCATACCCAGGTGGAGCCACTGTTATAACCCTATGTTTCATAGGATCAACTGGTGACTAGAAATTTTCCCTCTAGTTGTATTTTTGTTGTAAATAATATTCTAGTCTGTAGATGATTTACAAAAAGAAAGAAAACGAAAAAAGAAAAGAAAGAAAAGAAAAAAGAAAAGAAAGGAAAGAATAAAAGAAATAAAAGAATAAAAAATAAAAAAGAATAAAAGAGGGTATGAAAAGAAAAATGATAAAACCCCATGAAATAAGAATGGATCGATTCATATTGTCTAACCATGGTCAAGTACTTTGAATTTATGCAAATAGGTTAGTGAATAAATTTGGTTAAATAGTCTAATCTTAGCCAAGTTAGATAGGTTAGTGAATAAGTTTGATCAAACAATTTAAACTTGGTCAAATGTCCTAGGTTAGAGTAATTCCTTAGCCCAACAGTCTAATATGGGTTAATTTTTCTAGGTGATTAGAGTAGGATATAGGTTAGTATGATTTCATTTCAATAAATGGATGTAAAGTTTCTTAAATTCTTTGATTTGAGTTAAAAATGTTGTATTTTGACCCCTTGGTGACAAAAATGAAGGAAGGGGAGTAGCGAAAAACCCATAAAAAATATTTTTCCTAAGTTTTGTAGTGATATATTATGTTTGG
>ML834063.1:18197-40915 GCA_009831015.1 Picea engelmannii | reverse complement strand
GAAAAATCTCATTCCTTTATGCAGAATTGATTAGCAAATAGTTTCTTTAACAACCATACATGACAACTCTTTTAAAATTTGAAATAAAATTTGGCTCAACAACATATCAGACTCATGCAATCCAATCCATACAAATTGTTTGATACTTGTCAATGAGAAGGGGGTGAACAAAGGTTCTAGGATATGCGAGGGGTTTGTATTGAGAGAAAAAGTTTAAAATGAGGGGGAAACGATCATGATTACTGCTCACAGACAACAAACAATAAACTATAATATAAACCAAATAATATATCACTATAATCCATCCTTCTGATCTTAAATTGTCATAATACATAGTTTCCCTTAACTGTAATTAAATTTTAGGAGCAGGGAGTGGATAATGAATATGGGAAGGCAAGGGGATTGTAATTAGATAAAAGTGAAATAATGGTAGGGGAAAAGAGTGGATGTTGTTCAAAAAATTAATTAAGTAATCCATAAAACATTTATGTATTCAAAACCACTATCCCAACACAAATAACTATTAATGTGGTTGATTTAACCATTATTGTGTGTTAAACTTGTTCACTGCCACATTTAAATCTTTAAAAAATTTAATTAACACAGTGTCATCATATTCAAAATCAACATGGCCTTCGAACATCCTATGTAAAGAATTATGTTTCCTTTCACTTCTTCCATTTAATATTTAAAACAAATTCCAATGAACACAGAATCATTTTTTTCAACTTTGTTCAGCATCAAAACCATCAACCATTTTCCATAAATTATTTCCTCAAATCAAACACAGGCACAACTTCTTTTAAAAATCTACCTGATTCCATTCCTCTAACAAATTTAACAAATAAATTGCAATGGAACCATACTATTATAAAGCCTATGCCCATCTCTGATGGTGCAATCAAACGATACGATGAACGATATCCATAAAACATACACAACAGATAGCCAAGTCTCTGATGTCAAATTTCCAATTTGTAACGATCCCGATTGGGACATATTAAACACACAACAACCACCAAAACAATTTATACCATGTTGTAGGAACACACAGAAAACTCAAAATGAAAAGAACATTTATGTGACTGTACATGTCTAATTACTCTGAATCAAAACATAAAACAATCTTGAGTTATCAATCCAACTATTATCACAAAATGAGGCAGCAATTGTATGCCCATTTACAACTTCTGAAATCCACCAATTTAACTATGTCGAGCCATCGATTCAACTGTCATAATAAATAATGAAGTGACTATATACCAATAATAAAAACCAATGTCAACCTTATTTCACCAACTCATAACAGTCACAAAATACCTGATAGGTTATAACTAGTTCATTTATCAAAATTGGGCTTTGAATAATCAAGGGCGGGCTCTGAATAATCAAGGGTTCACTCGGTGGAACCAACACAGGGAGACTAGATTTGAACATACCAACAATAGTTTAGAACCCTTCGAGACAACATAGTGGAAACATCATTTATGGAAGACCACAGGTCACAAAATCCTCAGGAATGGGTATTACTAGCCCACTTTATTCACTGATGTCTGCAGAGAAATCAGAGCCTACATCAAATGCCAAAAGTTCTCAGGAAAGAAGCAGCTTAGACCACTACCACTGAAGCCTGTAGTGGCTTCAACACATTTTAAGCAGTGGGGGATGGACTTTATTGGGGAAATCCATCCTCCCTCAAGTGGCCAACACATATGGATCCTGACTACAACAGACTATTTCACCGAGTGGATAGAAGCTGCCCCCACCAGAAGTGCATCACACAAAGTAATTATCAGCTTCCTAGAGGATATCATAGCTTGATTTGGCTGTCCTAGTAGGATTGTCACTGATAATGCTTCTTTTCTCAAATCTGAGCCTCTAATTAAGTTTTGTGAGAAGTTCCAGATATCGCTAATTCACTCCACCCCCTATTATCCTCAAGGAAATGGACTGGCAGAATATTCCAATAAAATCCTAATCAAGCTCATTAAAATATTATTGGAAGACAATAAGAGGGCTTGGGATTCAAAGCTCAAATTTTCCCTATGGGACGATCGAGTGACAACGAAGAAGTCCCTGGGCACCTCTCCTTTTCAACTGGTTTAAAGAACAGAGGTGGTTTTTCCCACTCAGCTCGCCTTACTTGTAGCGAAGTTCTTTCAAGATTATGAAGGAGAGACGGATCATATGGTCAGAAGGATTCATCAGATGGTGGAAGTAAAACAGATTAGGGAACAAGTGATGGACACAGCCCATAGTCATCAACAGAAGGTCAAACAGGCCTTTGATAGAAAAGTCAGGAAGAAGGATTTTGAGATCGGGGATTTTGTTCTTAAGTGGGATGCGCCCAGATAGGATAAGGGAAAACACAACAAGTTTGATGCCCTATGGATTGGGCCCTTCAAGATCTCTGAAGTTTTCTCAAATAACACGTACAGGTTGCAGGATTTGAAGGGTGAAGAGGTTTTCAACAACCTAGTAAATGGGCATTTTCTGAAGAAATGTTTTGTTTGAGCCTTAGACGGCTCCTTTGTTTGTAAATATTGTCCTCTTGGTTCTTTGTTTATTTTTATTTTTCAGCTTAGTAAACGACTCCATAGACCAAAATCAAGGCACTGAAGCTGCAAATGATTTCTTAGAGCATCGCAGGGATGACTCTATCCCCCATGGAGCCTAATGTTAACATTATTTCCTATTAAAGAGGGGTGGGTTTCTTTCTCTCCTTAAGACCATAGTCTGAGATGCGAAGAAGAAGGCCTAAAGTCTAGCAAAGGCATTTTATTCAAAGGGTGCAGTCACGAGCGCCAAGCACAATACATAGAAGAAGCCCTTTTTGGGCTTAAAATCAAGAAGGAATTTTGATTTCAACGGCAAGGATTCATCGACGGAGTAGAGATATAACTGTATCACCATCTCGTGTCTCGGGACCTCATAAAAGGGGAGCATGAAGGCTCTACCCTCGAAATCGCAAGATTGTGAGTTACGAGAAGTGTTCAAAGGGGAGTCAACCATCACTGACCATCGCGCCTCGAGACTTTGCAAGGGGAGAATGCCAAAGTTCGACGCTCCGACTCATGAGATCGTGAGTTGCGAGAGGCGCTAGTACCTAAGCCCTGGTAGATGGTTACGTGTGGAGGATGATGACAAGGAAAGGAGCTAGACCTGTACCACCATCTCAAGTATCGGGAGTTTGGAAAGGAGGAGCCAAGGGTCTTCGACCCACAAATTCATGAGTCACGAAATGCGAAAGAGATTTTAATGTTGGGCCCATGATCCTAGCACCATGGTTGTATGAAGTATGGCTAAAGAAAGTGAGTGTGCAAGGCCAGAGTTGTTCAAATGGAAAAATAATTGTGGCCGTCAGTTTTTTAAAGGCCAATCCAACCATTGATCATGGAGCAGTCTTCGCCGTCCATCCAAAGGGACGTGTGGTGCGTGATTAGGCTCTATCGAATTTTCACCCATCGCGACTTTGAAGCAAAAGGAGCATCTTCCTCCCAGCCACGAAACACGAAGTGTTGAAGGCGTCCATGATTTGGGCCCACATCAGTGAATATGGTCAGGGTCGTCCGATTAGAGAGGGGCACGTGGTGCACGATTAGGCTCTATCACCTCTTCGTTCATCGTGACTTTGAAGAGCGAGGATCAGCCTCCTCACAGCTGTGTGACACGAAGCGTAAAAAGGGCTCAGGTGTTGGGCCCATGGTCTTGGTGCCCGGTCACAGAGGAACATGCCTGGGGAAAAGGTGTCAGTGCACACCATATGATAAGACAGGTCCAAAAACACCAACATCATCATAGCCATCCATCCAAAGAGATGTGTGGCGCCCGATCAGGCCATGTTGACATTTCACCCATCGCAACTTTGAAGCACAAGGAGCAACCTCCTCCCAGCTGCGAGATGCGAAGCGTCGAAATCATTCAGGACTCGGGCCCACAGTATCACCGAAAGTGATCTCATTCATTCATCCCACATGGACACGTGGTGCACGATTAGGCTCTATCACCTCTTCGCAACTCGCGACTTTGAAGAGTAAGGACTAGCTCCTTCCCATCCACGAGATGCAAAGTGTCGAAGCTCCTGAGCATGTATTTTGATTTGAGACTGTCAAATTAATGGAAATTAGCTTCTCTTTCTTTTTTATTTTGTTTGTTAGTTGTTTAAAACACTCAGCATTGGAGGATCCAGTCGAGGGTCACACATTGTAGGATGACATATGGTTGGTCACTACAATACCTGCACCAGTCTTAAGCAGTCTCTCACGTTGCCTTTTTCATCTTACACTAAATGATTCGGAATTGGAGGATCTAGCCGAATGGTTGTGGATGCATAGTATGATAGGTTTTATCAGTGTGAAGTTATCACTGTGTCATTTAGGCACATTTTGGTGTCTCTTTTTTCTTTCCCAAGTTGTTGGAAGGCCTAATGCCCAGAGCAGTCTCCCCTCTTTTCTCCCTAGTCTTCCCTCTACTCTCACTTTAACTCAAATTCCTAACTGAAGTTAGTTATGGCCCTCACTTCCCTGTGCATTTCTGGCCTAGTTTTCTGAGATAAATGATACTATTCCGAGTTCACTCACATCCGATCACCCCATTTAAAACAAAATCGTGACATAAACTGATGGGCGTCGGGCTCTGCTCCTACTGCAATCCAGGAGTGACTTCCAACGCCAACAACTTGGAGAACTATCCTTATTTTGGGGACTTTTGATACGTCAAAGAAACCAAGGAATTTTTATTTCTCAAACCAAGTATATTAGAGAAATGCTAAAGAGGTTCAGAATGGAAGATTGCAAACCAGTTATCACGCCCATGCAAACCAATTGTAAGTTGAGCAAAGATGATGATTTGAAGTCTACAAATCAGGGGCAATACAGGTCAATGATTAGTATCTTACTATATGTGACAACATCTAGAACAGATGTAATGCAAGTAGTTGGACAAGTGGCATGATTTCAAGAAGCACCAAAGGAATCACATGTATTAGCAGTAAAGAGGATTTTCAGATATCTCAAAGGAACAGAAGAGTTTGGATTATGGTAACAAAAAGAAAAAGATCTATCACTTATTTCCTACACAGATGCAGATTGGGTAGGTTGTATTGATGACCAATGAAGCACCAGTGGAGCAACGTTCTACTTAGGTGATTATTTGGTATCATAGCTAAGAAGGAAACAATCATCGGTATCTCTATCTACAGTCGAGGCAGAGTATGTTGGCATGATTTACAGGAAGTGTATGCTTGTCATTGATGGAAAGTATAGCAGTGATGATCGCTTAAGTACAAGTATAATGTTCTAGGCGGGCACCAGAAGTATTTTGGGAAGACGCAGAAGAGAAATCTCATGAAGACCAGAAGAGATAGTGCAGAGGTGCACACATAGTGCAAGAGTGTGCTTGTCATTGATGGCAAAGATCACGACCAACAACGCAGGGATAATGGCATGGAAATGGCAAGTTCAACAAGTGAATGTTGGATCCCATTCAAAATCATAAACTCTAGGAGTCAAGGAAGTAACTCACGGCAGAAAATCATGAAATGCAAAACGCAAAAATCCCAAAATAGGCACATCAACAAAGGTTTCGGATACCGGGAGTTGGAGGAGTCAAGAGTTGAGACTCTTCATCACAGGAGTCCCGAAGTCATGAAATGAAAAACACCAAAATCTTGAAACAGGCACATCAATAAAGGTTTCAGATATCGAGAGTTGGAGGAGTCAAGAGTCGAGACTCTCCATCACAAGAGTCCCGAAGTTGCGAAATGTGAAACACCAAAATCCTGAAACAGGCACATCAACAAAGGTTTTGGATACCGGGAGTTGGAGGAGTCAAGAGTCGAGAGTCTTCATCACAGGAGTCCCGAAGTTACGAAATGCGAAACGTCAAAATCCTGAATCAGGCACAATGAAGGCTTGTGAATTTGTGAAATGATCCTGGCTGTTGAATCCTAGCCATTGGATCGAGGTTTGATCCGAAACATTGATCAGGCACGACGAAGGCCCGTGAAGTTTCTAAATCACAATTCAGAGTGACACGTGGAAGCCACTCGGGTCACAACACATCATTGAGTGATGTAAGAGTGACCTCACTCCGAGATTTTTTCTTCAGGAGTTTTAGCTTCATCACTCCCCCAAAGTATTGAAGGCTAAAGTCCTGGGGCAGAGGATAGTCGTCCGATCACCATGGATCGTGGACCGTTGATCTAGAGAATGAAGTTCTTATTTGATTGGAGAGTGGTCATATCTTTTGGTCACATTGTCGAGAGATGGAGAGTAGAACTATAGAAGCCAAGCTCTATTTCAGAGCTAGTCACATGGAGAGTCGAGATGACTCATCACAGAATCCCCAAAATGCAAAAGTGTGAAATATGTTTTTGAATAAGGCTATGGTCACAGCCAGTGGTCACATCTGCGGAAGATGGAGGAAGGAGCTAGTGCAACTAAGCTCCATTTCTGGGATCATGACTTGGATTGTTGAGACACTTCATCACAGGAATGCTGAAATGATGAATTCCAAAATGTCGAAATGTCAATGTAGTCGGTGGTCACGTAAGTGGAAGGAGCTAGCATAGCTAGGCTCCATTTCAAGGTTCACACTGTAACTGCTAGAAACCACTGATGATTTATGCTAGAGGAATCAAATAGGCCTCAGTGTGATTGCTAGAGGAGTTGAAGAGTCTCAAGGCATCTGCCAGTGGAATGAAGACTGTTGATAGAGGCGATTGACAGATGGAAGATCGTTGGAGCCTGGAACTGCACAGAGGGAATGAGCTCCACTGTGACAGAGAAGACGAAGACTCTCAACTACTGGAGAGGCTAAGGAATCTCAGCATAACACCCAGTAATGATGAACGCATAGGCATAACCACCAAAAAATCTGAGGAATTTCCATGATGATCAGGAAGAGGACTCGACACGAGGAGAACATGGAGAACATAGAGAGTGTGTTGATGCTTGAGCGAGTGAAGCAGAGAAAAAGTGGAGTGGCAGTGAACAACCCGATGAACAGAACCGTGGCATGTTGAAGAGCATGTAGAGGAACTGTGCATGGAGGATGAAGAAGGTGCACAGATAGTATAAATACGCAGAACAAAGAAGATATGGGTGTTTCTATTGAGAGTGATTCAGGCGTGTAGAAGGAGGTAGTGTGCACCAGCTGAAATATAGAGAAGAGGAATGGTGCATTGAATGGACATAGCGCAGAGAAAATAAAAGGTAGAAGAATATAAAGATCAAGGCAAAGTGTGCAGGAAGACACTGATGAAGGTAGAGAAGAGAAGTGTAGCAGAACAATGAATAGACTGGTAAGCCATTGATAAATATTGTATCACTGTGATAAATTGATATAAAGCAAACTTGATATTCCAGGGTGGTAGGGAGGTGCTAGGGAGGACTTTTGTCCTCAGAGTTTCAAGTGGGTGCTTGAACACAGGGAGTTGTAGCTTCCATTTGGTTGCAGCCAGAGAAACCAAGGTGGTAGGGTGGTGCAAGGGAGAACTATTGTTCCTTGTTTTACAGGTTGGTGCCTGTGTGACTAGAAGTTGGTGCTTCCATCTAGTTGGTGCTGGAACACTTAGGGAGTTTTTGCTTCCTTCTAGTGGGTGCTAGAGAAACCAGAGAGTTGGTGCTTCCTTCTAGTGGGTAATAGAGAAACATAGGGAGTTGGTGCTTCCTTCTAGTTGGTGCTAGAGAAAACAGAGAGTTGGTGCTCTCAACAAGTTGCAGCTTGCAAAACAGAGGTTGTAACCTCACAATGAGTTGGAGCTCATATGTATGATAATGTACAGAATGTAAATATTACTTATCATACCAAGAAGAAGATGTTTTTACCCTTTATTGGTTTCATCAGGAAATATCTGTCTCTGTATATTTCATATGTGTGACTGATGTCGAATGTTCTATTGCTTACCTCCCTACATTATTGTGATTGTCATTAAGTGATATGCAAAGAGTTTTAAAAAAGCATAATTGTTTAAGCACGGTAACAACTGATTCACCCCCCCCTCTCAGTTGTTCAAAAATTGGTATCAGATCCGACCCCTTTTATCTAAGGGTAGTTCCTAGAGATTAAACATGTCAAGCCATGAAGGAAATTCAACCAATAAGGCCCCTCTTTTCAATGGAACAACCTTTTCCTTATGGAAATTTAGAATGAGAACCTACATAATGGCTTTAGGTGCAGATGTCTGGGATGTGGTAGATACTGGTTATGTAAAGCCAGTTGTACTAGCTAATAAGGATGACAAGCTAGAATTTAGCTTCAATGCTAAGGATATGAATGTTATCTTGAGTGGGCTTGCAAAAGCAAAATTCGTAAAAGTTATGCACCTAGGAACTGCCAAAGAAATGTGGGACAAACTCATTAACAATTATGAAGGTAATGAGAAGGTAAAGGGCACCAAGATTCAAACCTACAGAGTACAGTTTGAATAGCTGAAGATGAAATAAGATGAAACTATTGGAAAATACTTTCTGAGAGTTGAAGAACTGGTAAATGCAATGAAAGAACTTGGTGAAAAAATTGAGGAACCTTCTTTAGTTAAGAAAATTTTGAGATCTCTACCAGATAGGTTCAACCCGAAGATCTCTGCTATAGAAGAACTTAATGATCTAAAAACCTTGGAGTTTGATTAACTTCTAAGAACATTGACTGCATATGAAATGGGAATAGTTAAAGATAAACCCACCTCCAGAGAAGCATCATTTAAGGTAGATAAGAAGGAGGATTCTGAGCCTGATGAAATTGAAGAAAAATTTGTGAAGAGACTGAAGAAGGGATCAGGCAAATACAAAGGTAAACTGCCTTTCAAATGTTTCAACTATGGTAAGATAGATCATTTTGCAAATAAATGTTCTCACAAAAGAAATGATCAGACACGTGATGATGAGGAGAAGCACAAACACATAAATTTCTTTAAAGAGAATAATTTTAAGAAGAAAAGTCTTTGTGTAAACAATGACGATGATCCTTCAGATGATGAAGAAAATGACTCCCCTATTGAAGATAAACTAAATGATTTTATGCTTATGGCTATGGGATATTTTGATGATGAACACACAGGAGGTGAAATGGATGATGAAGAAGATGTGGTGGATATGGAAGGTGAATTAATCAGTGCTTTGGATGAAATTGACAAACTCAAAATTAAGAACAGAAAGCAAAAACAATTGCTGATATAGTTCGAGAAAGACAGTAAACAGTCTGATGAAAAATTTGCCCTACTAAAAGTGGAATTAGAAGAGGCAAAGAAAATCGAAGACATTCTGAAACAATAGTTATCAGAAAATAAGGCAAGATGTGAAGCTCTGGAAAAAGAAGTAGTGAAAACCAAGAAAGAGTTGGAGAAGTTTCAATCCTTGTATCATCGGAATCTGTCAAGTATAAAAGCATCAGAAGAATTGCCCACCATTCTGAATCAACAAAGAAACCCAAAGATGAAAATAGGTCTGGGTTATGAAGAGGGATCAAGTAGTGATCAACCAAGCAACAAAGAACCCATCAAGTTTTTCAAATCTACCTTCTATGACAACAAAAAACCTATAGAAACAAAAGATAATCATCTGCCCAGGAGGAGTAATGAAAGAGGTACCAGAACTAAAACTATGGATCAGAGAAATAATGTACTCTATGTTCAAAGATATCATCAACATAGAAGAAATCGACTTTCTCAAAGAAGACAACCATTTTCCAGGTACCAACGATTTTTCTATGGATATTGTTTCTTTTGTTATAACTTTGGTCATAAAGGTGTAAATTGTTCTTTAAAATTAAATTATGAGCAATAAAGACATTCAAGGTATATATATCTTCCACAACAAAGAATGAGACAACCAAGTAACAAACCACCACAGACTACAAATCACTTGATGGATGAGAAAAGGACATAGGTTAAGCATAACAATCATTATGATCCTTTATTCGACGAACCAGAATGTTACATCTGTCATAACTATGGACATAAATCTATTGACTGTCGCTTAAGGAACTATGAACCAGATTTGAATTCCCCTGCTGAAAATGTCAAGGTTTGGAATAAGAAAGAAAGTGACAAGTGTGGATTAGTGTTGTCAGCTCAAAGACAAATGAACCCTTGGTATATAGACAGTGGATGCTCCAAACATATGATGGGAGACAAAGGTAAGTTTCTATCTCTAAGTGAAAACAAATCAAGAAACGTAACCTTTGGAAATGATGCTCCAAGTAAAATAAAGGGTAAAGGGATGGTGAGTTTAAGTAATGGAAAAGGAAAAGCCCAAGATGTTCTGCTTGTAGATGGGATAAAACATAATCTACTCAGTGCAAGTCAAATGTGTGATAGAGGATGTGAAGTGGTGTTCATGTCCAAGGACTGCAAGATAAATTCTTTAAAATCGGGACAAGTGGTGTCCAAAGGCATAAGGATAGAAAATAATGTATATGTGCTAAAAAAAGATAGAGAAGAGTGTCATCTAAGAAAACATGATGAAAGTTGGTTATGCCATAGGAGACTTGGACATCTAAACTTTGACCACTTAATAAAGTTCAAAAATCTTGAGGTAGTAAAAGATCTTCCGAGAATATCAAAGCCCCAAGATTCTATGTGTAAACCCTGCAAAGTAGGAAATCTAACTAGGAAACAATTTAAGTCCAAGAGCTCTACCTCAACAGAGAAACCACTCCAACTAGTTCATATGGATTTATGTGGACCATCAAGACAAGAAGGCACAAGGAAAGAAAACTACTTCATGATGATTATTGATGATTACTCCATAATTACTTGGGTTGCCTTTCTCAAGGAAAAAGCTGAAGTATTTGAGAAGTTTAAAAAATTTAAGGCTTTAACTGAGAATCAAACATGCAAGAGGTTAAAGGCAGTAAGATCAGACAGAGGAGGAGAAATTATGTCAAGTGATTTCAAAGAATTATGTGATAAGCATGGGATCAAGAGAGAATACACAATCCCAAGAACTCCACAACAAAATGGAGTAGTTGAGGCAAAACAGGACAGTGCAGCAAATGGCCAGGTCAATGATGAATGAGAAGAACATTGGTCAAACCTACTGGGTAGAATAAATACACATAGTAGTCGATGTTCTTAACAAAGCCCACCTCAGACCACAAAGTGACAAGACACCTTATGAACTGTGGTATGGGAGACCTGCTTCAATCAAACACTTCAAAGTCTTTGGGAGTAAATGTTACATAAAGAATAATGATGAGAACCTTGGCAAATATGATGACAGGGATGATGAAGGTATATTCTTAGGGTATGCTACAAACAGTAAAGGATATAGATGCTATAATAAGAGGCTAAATAAAATGGTTGATTGTATTGACATAAAAGTTGATGAAGGAATCCCAACAAGAGAGGTGTACAATAATGAGTCTTCTATAGAGGACACAACTAAAGTTGAAGATGAACAGGTCCAAGAATCAGAAAATGAAGAATTTGAATCAAATGAAGACATAGATACTCAGATGGACTCAAATCAGCAGACAACTTCAAATTCCTCCTCCAGAATCACTCAAAAGAATCATCCTGCAAGTCAGATAATTGGTGAAAAAGAAAAAGGTGTACAAACCAGGAGAAAGATAATAAAAAACACCAAACAATCACATATAGCTTTCATATCCATGTTGTAACCCAAGAATTTTAATGAAGCTAGCAAAGATGACCATTGGGTTAAAGCAATGAATGATGAACTTGATCAGATTGAGAAAAACAATACGTGGGAGATGGTTCATAGACTTGAAAGTAAAAATATCATTTGTTCCAAATGAATCTTTAAGAATAAGTTGAATGAGAAGGGACAAGTTTTTAGGAACAAAGAAAGATTGGTATGTAAAGGCTATGCTCAAATAGAAGGACTGGATTTTGATGAAACATTTGTGCCCATAGCAATATTAGAAGCTATCAGAATATTTCTTGCCTATGCTTGTCATAAAAGGTTTAAAGTCTATCAAATGGATGTCAAGTCATATTTTCTAAATGGAGATTTAAATGAAGAAGTCTATATGGAACAACCAGAAGGTTTCAAACTATCTGATAACCCTGACTTAATATGCAAGCTGAAGAAATCTTTATATGGGTTAAAACAAGCCCCTCATGCCTGATATCATAGAATGGAAATGTATCTCAAAGACAAAGGGTTCAAGAGAGGTACAGTTGACAACAATCTATATATCAAAACAGAGGATAATTATTTCCTCATCGTGTTGGTCTATGTAGATGACATCATCTTCGGATGTAATAAGGATTCATTGGTACAATGGTTTTCTTATGCCATGGAGTTTGAGTTTGAAATGTCTATGATAGCTGAACTGTCATTTTTTCTTGGTCTGCAAATTACTCAGAGGTCTGAAGGGATGTTCATTTCTCAAGAAAAATATCTAAGAGAAATGTTGAAAAGGTTTCAAATGGAAGATTCTAAACCTATGGGCACACCTATGGTTACTGGATGAAAATTAAGCAAGGATGATGACTCACTTGATGTTGATCAAAGTTCATATAGGTCAATGATAGGCAGCCTACTGTACATCACAACATCTCGCCCAGACATAATGCATGATGTTGGAATGGTAGGAAGATATCAGTCTGCACCTAAATAGAGTCACTTGCTAGCTGTGAAAAGGATATTCAGATATTTGAAAGAAACAATGAATTATGGCCTATGGTATCCGAAGAATCATAACTTTCAATTATCAGTCTACTCAGATGTTGATTGGGCTAACTGCATGGATGAAAGGAAAAGAACGAGTGGAGGTGCGTTCTTCTTAGGAGATTCTCTAGTAGCATGGTTGAGTAAAAATCAAGGTTCCATTTCTTTATCAACTATAGAGGCAGAGTAGATTGTTGTTGCTACCTGTTGCACTCAGGTATTATGGATGATTCAGACACTTGCATACTTGGAGGTAAAATATGCTGCACCGATCCCAATTCATTTTGATAACACTAGTGCCATCAGTGTGTCCAAGAATCCTGTATTCCATTCCAAGACCAAGCATATTCCCATAAAATACCATTTTCTGAGAAAGCAGGTCACCAATCATATTGTTCAAGTCCATTACATTCCAACCACAAAACAAATTGCAGACATCTTTACTAGACCCCTAGCCAAGACACCATTTGAATATCTCTGACATAAGATGGGTGTCATCCCGTCTCACACCTAAGAGAGTCCATATTGTTAGGGGGAGTTTGTATTGATTCAATATCTGATACCTCCGAAAAATACTGCAACAGCTCAGGGGGAGCGTGTTTTCTTTGACATTGATGTCAAAGGGGAGAAAAGAACAGGTCTGGGCGCCTTTGTTGCCATCAATTCCAAAGGGGGAGATTGTTGGCATGTTTTACAGGCAGCGTATGCTTGTCATTGATGGAAAGTACAACAACAATGATGGCTTCAGTACAGGTATAATGTACCAAGCGGGCACCAGAAGTATTTTGGGAAGATGCAGCAGAGCAAGCTCGTGAAGACCAGAAGAGATAGTGCAGAGGTGCATGCAGAGTACAAGAGTGTGCTTGTCATTGATGGAAAATATCACAACCAACAGTGCAGGGATAATGGCATGGCAATGGCAAGTTCAACAAGTGAACGTTGGATCCCATTCAGAAGCATAAACTCCAGGAGTCAAGGAAGCAACTCACGACAGAAAATTGTGAAATGTGAAACATCGAAATCCCAAAACAAGAACATCAACAAAGGTTTCGAATACCAGGAGTTAGAGGAGTCAAGAGTTGAGACTCTTCATCATAGGAGTCCTGAAGTTGTGAAATTCAAAACGTCGAAATCCTGAAACAGGCACATCAACAAAGGTTTCAGATACAGAGAGTTGGAGGAGTCAAGAGTCGAGACTCTCCATCACAGGAGTCCCGAAGTTGCGAAATGTGAAACGTCGAAATCCTGAAACAGGAAAATCAACAAAGGTTTCATATGCCGGGAGTTGTAGGAGTCAAGAGTCAAGAATCTTCATCACAGGAGTCCCAAAGTTGCGAAATGTGAAATGCCAAAATCCTGAATCAGGCACAATGAAGGCTCGTGAATTTGTGAAATGATCTTGGCCATTGAATCCTAGCCATTGGATTGAGGTTTGATCTGGATCGTTGATCAGGCACGACAAATGCCCGTGAAGTTTCTAAATCACAATTTAGAGTGACACGTGGAAGTCACTCAGGTCATGACACATCATCGAGTGACACAAGAGTGACCTCACTCTAGGAGTTTTGCTTTGAGAGTTTTAGCTTCATCACTCCCCCAAAGTCTCAAAGGCTGAAGTCCCGGGGCAGAGGATAGTCATTCGATCACCACGGATCATGGACCATTGATCTAGAGAGTGAAGTGTTTTTTTGATTGGATAGTGGTCATATCTCGTGGTCACATTGTCAAGAGATGGAGAGAAGAGCTATAAAAGCCAAGCTCTATTTCATAGCTCGTGACATGGAGAGTCAAGATGACTCATCATAGAGTCCCAAAAATGAGAAAGTGCGAAATATATTTTTTAATAAGGTTGTGGTCACAGCCAGTGGTCACATCTGTGGAAGATGGAGGAAGGAGCTAATGCAACCAAGTTCCATTTCAAGGATCACGACTTGGAGTGTCGAGACAATTCATCACAGGAATTTCGAAATGCTAAAATGCTAAAATGTCGATGTAGCCAGTGGTCACCGTCAGTGGTCACGTAAGTGGAAGGAGATAGCATAGATAGGCTCCATTTCAAGCTTCGTACTGTAACTTCTAGAAACCACTGATGATTTCTGCTAGAGGAATCAAAGAGGCCTCAGTGTGATTGCCAGAGGAGCTGAAGAGTCTCAAGGCATCTGCTAGTGGAATGAAGACTATTGATAGAGGCGATTGACAGATGGAAGACCATTGGAGCCTGGAACTGTACAGGAGGAATGAGCTCGACTGTGAAAGAGAAGATGAATATTCTCAACTGCTGGAGAGGCTAAGGAATCTTAGCATAACACCCAGTGATGATGAACGCATGGGCATAACCGCCAAAAAAGATGAGGAATTTCCATGATGATTAGGAAGAGGACTCGACACGAGAAGAACATGCAGAACAGAGAGTGTGTGTAGATTCTTGAGTGAGTGAAGCAGAGAAAAAGTGGAGTGGCAGTGAAAAACCTGATGAAGAGAACCATGGAACGTTGAAGATCATGTAGAGGCACTATGCATGGAGGACGAAGAAGGTGCACAGATAGTATAAATACGCAAAACAAAGAAGAGATGGGTGTTGTTATTGAGAGTGATTCAGGCGTGTAGAAGGAGGCAGTGTGAAACAACTGAAATACAGAGAAGAGGAATGGTGCATTGAATGGACATGGTGTAGAGAGAATAAAAGGTAGAAGAACAGAAAGTGCAAGGAAAAGTGTGCAAGAAGACACTGATGCAGGTAGAGCAGAGAAGTGTAGTAGAACAATGAAGAGACCGATAAGCCATTGATAAATATTGTATCACTGTGATAAATTGATATAAAGAAAACTTGATATTCCAGGGTGGTAGGGAGGTGCTAGGGAGGACTATTGTCCTCATAGGTTCAAGTGGGTTCTTGAACACAGGGAGTTGTAGCTTCCATTTGGTTGCATCTAGAGAAACCAGGGTGGCAGGATGGTGCAAGGGAGAATTGTTGTTCTCTGTTTTACAGGTTGGTTCCTGTGTGACTGGAAGTTGGTTCTTCCATCTAGTTGGTGTTGGAACACTTAGGGAGTTGTTTCTTCCTTCTAGTGGGTGCTAGAGAAACCAGGGAGTTGGTGCTTCCTTCTAGTGGGTGCTAGAGAAACATAGGGAGTTAGTGCTTCCTTCTAGTTGGTGCTAGAGAAAACAGAGAGTTGGTGCTCTCAGCAAGTTACAACTTTCAAAACAGAAGTTGTAGCCTCACAATGAGTTGAAGCTCATATGTATGATAATGTACAAAATGTAAAGATTACTTATCATACCAAGAAGAAGAGGTTTTTATCCTTTATGGGTTTCCTCAGGAAATATTTGTCTCTGTATATTTCATATGTGTGACTGATGTCGAATGATATATTGCTTACCTCCCTGCATTATTGTGATTGTCATTAAGTTCTCTGCAAAGAGTTTAAAATAAGCATAATTGTTTAAGCATGGTAACAATTGATTCACCCCCCCCCTCTCAGTTGTTCAACAGAGTATGTTGCAGCAACAACATATTTTACACAGGTTCTTTGGATGAAACAAACTTTGATAGATATACAGGTTGAGTATGATGAGCCCATTCCAATACATTGTGATAATACAAGTTCCATTGGTATCTCAAAAAACTCGGTGATGCACTCCAAGACGAAGCACATTCCAATCAAGTATCACTTTCTATGGGAACAGGTTGCATAAAAGAACATCAGAGTTGAGTACGTGGGCACAAAAGAACAAGTGGAAGACATCTTTACAAAACCACTTCCACAAGAAGCCTTTGAATATCTTTGCCAAAGACTTGGAGTTATTTCTGATCCAAAATGAATTCTTTTTGAATTATTTTTAAATGTTTATCTTATACGTCTTAGATGTACACAAGGAAGCACCA
The DNA here is from genome assembly GCA_009831015.1 of Picea engelmannii. Classification (NCBI taxonomy): domain Eukaryota; kingdom Viridiplantae; phylum Streptophyta; class Pinopsida; order Pinales; family Pinaceae; genus Picea; species Picea engelmannii. The sequence goes on along the minus strand of ML834063.1, from coordinate 24,391 downwards.
TAAGAGGACAATTCAGTCAGGGGGAGCAGCCCTAGATGGAAAGATACCTTTTCCATTGATGACAAAGGGGGAGAGATTTATCAGATGCAGAGGTCAAAGGAAAATTCATTAGATACAGAGGACAGAGGCATGGTTCTAGGGGGATAATGAGTGATATGATTTTAGTATTGCATAAGAGTGTTGCCATCAATTCCAAAGGGGAGATTGTTGATTAAGGTTGGTTGTCATTGATGTCAAACCTTGAAGAAAGCCTCGTAGCACAAAGCTTTGGATAATGGAACTAAGATTTTTTTATGTAAATAAGACTCATTATTTTCTTGTCATGGTTGATAAGAAGTAAATATGGATGAACTCCAAAGTGGTCCCCTTATGGTGAAATCCCTCACGGGAAGACGCTTTGCAGAGTAAGAGAACCCATGCTTAATTGTGGAATAATGATATTAAGGACAGTGAATTTTTTAGGGAAACCATCCTAGATGGATAGTTCTTGTCATGCCATTTATGGTGGTATGTAGAACGTCACATAACTCCTCACAGTTAGAGAGTTATGGCCATGAGAAGTTGGAGACTCCAGGTTTGGGTAATGGACCCAAGTTTGTTTGATGGATAACGGTATGAGTTATGATATATTTTTAGATAATACTATTCTATATGGATATTACATGTCATTCCATTTCTGGTGGTATGTGTAATGTCACATAAGTCCTCACGGTTTGAGAGTTATGGCCTTACGAAGTTGGAGGACCCTCATATGTTATCTAGAAGCCCCAAAAGGTCAAAGTAGTCAAAGTGGTTTAAGAGATTTTAAAAGGTAAATAATAAAGTGAATTAATGAGTGTATTATAATTCAAAGTGAATATAAAATAAATTATTTCAATAATAAATTTAATGGAGAAATTAGAAGTGGGTTAACCCTAAAATAAGGAAAGTGGGGCCAAGTGACCTAGAAGATGTTTTTAAGGAAGCTACTTGGAGAGTATAAATAAGAGGCAAGGCTCTCTCATTTAAATCACACTTGAGAATATTGAATAACTATAGGTTTCTGAGGTAAAAAAAGGATATCTAAGCTGAATTTCTGAGGAAAGTAAAGAAAAGAAGGTCTAAATGCAAGGAAGGATATATTATTTTGATGGTGCTTTCTAAGGTATGTTATTTACAGGTCATCTCACCATTTTCTCTATACCTTTTTTTCTATAATGATTAAGACCGTGAAATTTCTATAACATTGAGAAAACGTATCGAAGTATCTGTGGAAAAACAATCATCTTGTGGGTCATTGTATTTTTGGAGTTACACTCCGTGGAAAATAGGGTTTGTGGCTAGTCCTAAAACTAGTCAAAAACAAGTGTTTCGGGTAAAAACGTCATAAATTATTCATAACAAATCTAAATTCAGGGAGACCAAATGTGTTGGTTAGGTTACAATATGTAGTATGTTTTTTAACATTTTAAGATCATTTCAACAAATATTCCATGTGTGGCACTCTCTACAAGGTCGCTCTCTAGAATAAGCCAGCATTCAGAAAGGTATGCCATTTTTTCTATAACTCCTTTTTTGATAGGTTCCAAGTAGTGAAAATTGGATGAATTGCATAAAACACACTGAATAAAATTGTGTATTAGTTTCAGATATTTATACATTACAGGTACAAAGTTATGATTACTTCAACTTAGGGTTGTTGACTAATCCAAAACTAGGCATGTGAGACTAAAGAAAAGTTTGATGAAAATGCTAGTCTCTTGTTGCTAAAGTTAAAGAAGGTTTGCAGGAATGTGATCATATACACCAGGTCAATTACAGAGCTACAAATCATATTTCGATGATAAAATTGATGAGGAATGTTGGTTGAGGTACATGTTGAGTACATAGTTGAGACAAGTAGTTGATGAGTTGGCACATACATGAGGTGTATAGTTGATGATGTTGATACATATTGATGAGTCATAGTTTATGAGTAGTTGACACATGATTGGTACATACTTTTTACATGGTTGGATGCACTTGTTTATGGTATAGGTCGATTACAGTTTATTTGGTATAGGTTGGTGCATGGTTGATGCACTTGTTTATGGTATAGATTGATTACAGGTTGAGGTATAGGTTGATGCATGGTTCAGATTTATTGGTACAGTTTTAAAATGGTATATATCATAGTGATAGGTTGATAGTGGTTCCATAATTCTACTTCTAATTCAGGGTGGCAAGACGGGGAAAGGACAGGTGGTTGTAGCCACCTTTCAGTTGTAGCCGAAGAACATAGGGGGTTGTAGCCTCCTTCTGGTTGTAGCCAGAGAATTGGGGAGTTGGAGCTTCCCTCGGGTTGTAGCCTAATAATATATGGGGTTGGAGCCTCCTTCTAGTTCCATCTAGAAAACAAAGGAAGTTGGTGCTTCCAATGAATGTAATTCTTCAATACATATAAGAAAACGCATTCTGTGGTTTTCTCTCGATTTGGGTTTCCATGTAAAACACTAGTGTATTGTGTATGTGTGTGATTGTTATTTTATTCTTGCTCGTTATTGGATAATAATACTACTTTAATATAACACTTGGATCAATTTGGATAAAAAGGATTATAATTGAACTATTACTGATTCACCCCCCCTCTTATTAATCCAACAGTTGGATCGTTTGGGGTTTCTAGATCAGTGACTATATGCTTAAGATATCTCTCCCTATTGATTCTGATCATATTATTGTACCCTTTCAGTGGTAGCCAAAGATGTTCCCAGTCTGTACTGAAATATCCATTTAGTTTTTCAGACTAGTCTCGACTTAACAATAGCCCATATGCCTCAGGGATATCCACCATAATGACATCTATTATTTGCATGAAATTAGGGTGTGTTGCTATCCTTATCATCACATCTTTGAGTTTTCCCATGACCTTGACTTGGGTTCTGTCCAATTGTATGACGTGCTTATCACTTTTGAGAGGGACAACCCCCAGTTTATTACAAACAGCTAAGGGCATTACGTTAGATGACACCCTAGACTCTACCAAACAATTGTGAAGGTTCATGTTAAAGACTTCGAACGTTAAAAGGAAAGGAAGTACAAAAGGCCTCTCCTTCCTGCCTTCTGAGTAGGTGTTTATGACTGGATTTCTTGCCAGATCTATTGAGGGTGGATCCTTCTTCTGACTGTTGCTGATAATCAGGTCTTCTGTCGAGACGAGAGCTTGCAAAAAAAATTCTTTCTTCTTAGGAATCTTACATATATCCATGACCGATACACTAGCCTTCAACCTTTTTAGATCTTCAACTATGTTGTAATCCAGTTTGGAAAATTCCTTGGTATGGATGCTTATCGGCCTTTTGGCGGAAGAGAAAGGTATTTTGGGGTGATCGGGAGTTAACTTATTTTGCAAGGCCCGATTGGCATCGGTATTTTTTGAGCTGGGTTAACCTTTACTATGCGTCTGCACCACTGAAACTTCAATGAGTTGTTCTTGAGGTTCAAACAAACCGCTCGAATATGTGAGCACGTCGAGGTCCCAGATCAACATGACTGCATCTCGTAGTGGGTCAGCTTCTTCCTAATCGACGATATTCATGGTTGAAATGCTTGATTGTTCGATCATCGAGACCTCATCTAGGAAACGACTGGCCATTAAATTCATGGCATGGATCCATTGGGGGCACTCTCTTTCGAAGTGATTCTTCTAGTGGTAGGTGCAAAAAGAGTTAGATGCAATGTTCCCTAGGTCAATGTTTAGGTTGGCTAGTGGGGGGTCAATTGCTTTAAAAGGATGGTTTCTTTTGAAGAAAGGATTATAGGGATTTTGGCCATGGATTCCTTCCCCTATGCTTATTTTCATGTCTATGATATCATTTAATATCTTATTTACCATGCATTGCAGATCTTCTATGTCCCCATTACATTTATCAAGAGTCTATTTAGTCAGATTCCCGGGAGGTCTAGTCAAAAGGAGCCCTCTCCTAGGAGGGCATTGGATTTGTTTTCATACTAGGGAGGCGTATCCTTATTTACATCCTTTCATCTGAAACTCTATCATCTTGGCCTCCTCAAAATTATTTATGAGGCTTTGCTTGGCTTCTCTTTTAATGAACATGGAAATGGAAGTCGGAAGTGTGTTGGCATAAACCTAAATGTACAATTCTTGAGTAGGTTTCGTCGTGGGCTGGAACTTGTTCAAGATGGTTATGAATCTTTGATTGAAATATTTGACCCTTTCTTTTGTGGTCATGGTGGCTATGAATAACTCATCCATCAAGGCTCCTGTAGTGCTTTCTTCCGCGAACTTGTCTAGAAATTCCTTTTGGAATTTACTCTAGCTAGTTATGGATCCTACCGACAAATTAAAATACCACATGGAAGCAGAGTTTTCAAAAGTGTAGGGGAAAAGTCTACATACTATGTCCTCATGTTGAACGTTCATAAGCTTGATTGCAAGTATGAATTTATTGATGTGATCTTTAAGCAAGCTTGAAGTTTCAGGGTCATACTTGGGGAGGAGCTTTTTCGGGTGTCAGGGAAGATTGTGTACCCATTCAGGGATGACCACGACGTCTCCGTTCAACCAAGGATGGTTGTCTTGAAGTGGAACTTCTCTCTCCTCCTCACGGCCATTTTTTCCTTCCATATCTTCAGAGTTGGAGGCAAACTCTTCTTCTTCCAAAAAGTCATCCGGCTCGGGGATGTCGCTGGCAAGCATTTTGGGTATGAGATAGAGAGGTTCTTGTATTTCGGTGACCACAAAATATATTAAATCTTTGATAGCGTGTACGAAAACTTCGTCGGGAGTGCTGACCACCGGTCTACTTATTTATTTTCTCTAAGGGAGGATGGGAGTCGAGGAAAACATGTCAATTTGTCGGGTGTAGGCTCTGGTGATTCTTCTGAACTGATTCACTTCCTCATGAGGGAGGGAGTAAGGTATTTCAGGGTGAAAAGGTTCTTACTCAGACTTGGGTGAGTTACCCATTTTGGAAGTACTGAGTAAATGTGGGCTATCTTTTGGGTGACTAGCCATGCATGTGAGTCGTTATGAATCTATAGGTTGTTTGAAATGTTATATGACTTACAAGTTCAACCATTCATTCTTAAGGCCCTCCTTCTAGCGTCAATTCTGTTGATGGGTCTTAATTCCCTTGATTCAACAGTAGGAACCAAACTTGCCACCGAGGCCCAATTAGACTCTACAACGTTTGAGATGGAATGGTTCTCCATATCTTCCAATCTGGCCAGTTTACCGATGGGCTTTGTGTTTTCTGTGAAGGTTCTCCCTTCAGATAGGACTATTTCATTTTTGTATCTTCTCCTGAGTGGGACTAGTTTGAGAGATGCGAGCCAACATAAGCCAAATTAACAAGTGACAGGATCGAGTTCTAACTATTGGGAGAGGTTCAGCTTGGGGTAACCCACTACTTGAACGTGCAGGCAATGATCATACACCAAAGGGCCTAGTAATAATACATTAACCAAATGAGTATATGATTGCTGCCTGAGAATCTAACTAATTAGAAAGAAAAAACATATCTAATCAAAATCATGGAAAGCAAAGTAATTCATCTACCATAACATCCATCACATAACACACAACGATTTATCTTCATCATTAAAGTAAAAAACATCAAAACATTGCACCAGATAACTTGACAACGTAAACGATTTTCTCTTACTCATTTATTGCATCATTCTTGGAATGGGATGGGAAATAGTTCTTCTCCAAACTCCAATCATATACATTTGATGAAAACATATTTTCTTTGGTCCAGAAGGACTTCTCAATTCATAGTAGTCTCAAAATAATTTTCAACAACCCAAAAAAGAAAGAGTTCTTACAACAACCTGTTGGGTATGTGTTATATTCTTTGCATGTGTGTGTGTGTGGATGCGTCAGATACGACGACTGCGTCTGACGATCCCTTCACCTGTGGCTCTGCCGTGTGTGTCGGGCGCTTTCCTAGGGGGGTCCCAGGGAGGGGCAGGTATGCCCCCCCTTGGTTACGCGGAGCGTTCGGGGCAGCGCCCCGAGTATGCGCAGTGTTCGGGGCAACGCCCCAATTTTTTTTTTTTTGGGCAGTTTTTTGCTATTTTTAGCTGATTTGTAAATTAATCTCGGATTAAGGGATTAGGGTTTTGGTATCTACAGAATACCTAAAAACATTGTATATATTGTATGGCGAATGGTGAAATTCGATATAATGAAAAAGAAAGGTTTTCCCGGT